>JBCIKM010130472.1:0-13896 GCA_039654465.1 Melibe viridis | reverse complement strand
GTTGAGCACGATTGGCAATGTCGTTCTTGGGCGGCCTCTGTGATTCTTACTGGAGCCAGCAAAATAAAACGACATTGCCTTGTTGGCAGGGATCCATTACTATGTACTTAAAAATGTCAATGCGAGAACGTCACAGATATCTGACAAAGACAGTATTATCACAAATCGTACATCTCCCAAAGACGGGTAATCTTTATAATGGATCTTTAGCAACAAAAACAACAACAAAAAACCCAAACAAAACAAAACAACAACCCAAACAATAAAAACCAAACAAAACAAAAAATAACAACAACGAAACACACACAAAAAAACCCAAAACAAACAAAAAAACAAAAAAAAACACAACAAAACCCAAACAAAACAAAACAAAACAACCCCACAAAAACACCAAACAAAATTTAAAAAAACCCAGAAAACAACCAACAAACCCCCAAAAGACAAATTAAAAAAACAACAAACAAAAACAAAAACAAAATACAAAAAACCAACAAAAATCGCAATAATACTCATAAGACACACAATATCACCACGCACAAGCTCCAACTAATGATGCTGCATGAAGTACTAACTTGCAACCAACTCGTACTCGTATCCACTTTGCAGATGAAGAGTGCACGGTGGAAAGATCGGTGACGGACACACAAATTGTCTGCAACACACCTGCCGATGCATCCAGTGGCGTGACGGATTTCACAGGTTAGTATTTTAATAAGCCATTAGGTATTACATGAAACACAATCTAATCTTGCTTTCCTGTAGTTGAGTAATTAAGTCTTGACGAGACGAGTGTAATGGGCTATCTTTTCTTTTTTTTTTTTTTTTTCTTTTTTTTTTTTTTTTTACACATTTTATGGACAGTTGCATATCGATCCCATGTATTTTGCAATAGCAAGGCGGTGAGTGCCTTTCATAATCTCTACCGAACAATACGAATATCTTTATGAGATAAATTAGCCGGGCTGAACAAAAACAAAAAAAAAAACAAAAAAAAAACAAACAAAAACAAAAAACAACTCAAAAACAAAAACAAACCACGGTTATCCAACCTTCATTGACCGCGATTATAAATAAAAAATCAATGTATGATACTTTGCAGTTTGCATCATTGAATGAAAAAAAATAAAAAAATTAAAACATCTCTCCGCCATATTATTATTATTATTATTATTATTATTATTATTATTATTATTATTATTATTATTATTATTATTATTTATCATCATCATCTTCATTATCAATATCAGGCGGCAGAGGTTTTTACGCTTACGTGGTGAATGGCACGAAAGATGCCAGCAGCATCGATGTCAACTCGGTGGTGCCTGTACACGTGGACAGCTCCTCCTGGGAAGCCACAGGCTGGGGTTCCCACGCCGTCCTGATGACTGGCTACTTCCTTCCAGTCTACACGGGCAGCTACAAGTTCTGCCTCAAAGCTGCGTCGTCAGCCACGCTGTACATGAGCACAGATAGTGACCCCTCTAACAAAGTGAGTTTCGTTATTGCCGTCTTTAATTAAACACATAATTTTTAAACAGTTTTACCTAGCCTAGTTGCAGAACTTTGAGGTAACGAATCCGAGGGTGTCGGATCATTATGACGTCACCATAGATCTGGAGACCTATGGGTGTCACTTAAAGTGAATTTAAAGCATCGTTAGTAGCCTCCAATTTCAATGCAAGTGACGTCAAAATAGTTCGCCGCCCTTCGGTTTGCAACCTACCTAACTACAAGTTCTGCAACAATTACTCTCTAATGTCAACGGGATGCCTACAATTTCTGTAGACTTAACGATACTAAAACCCACAGTGTCAGAATATAAAGAACCATTCTTTCTTTGGGCAGGATTCAAACACGAACCATCCAGACCATGGGCGGGTTACTCATCCACTTTGTCAACAGGGAGCTCATCAAAATGCTCTTGTCGTTGCGCAAACATTGATTTTCAATTCTTGAATCATTCGATATTAATGCGTCAGCCACTTTTATTAACAACTAAATACTTCAACCATCATACTCTCAATACAACTATCGAATCTGCCTTAAACACCATTGCCGCTACCACGACCGCAACCGCCGCCACCACCACTACCACCATCATTATCAATGTCGTCCTCGTCGTCATCATCATCATCATCATCATCATCATCATCATCATCATCATCACCTCTACAAATGCAATCATTCATATGCTTGATCAGATAAGGTAGCTATGTATAAACCACTTCTACAGTCCATTGCCGTAAACACATAACTATGAAAATTACATCCTTATTTCCATGACTACCACAGGCGTCCGTCATCTCAGGATCTGGCGATTCCTGTGACGGGCGGGAGTCGTCCGTGTACAGCCTCACCCAGGGCAACAAGTAAGCCTTGCTCAGATCAGAAACTAACAACAAACATTACGACCGAAGAACTACTAATATGAATTTGGAATCAACAATCTGAAGATCAAACCTTTTGATGTCTGATCATAGTTTACATTGCTACCAACCATATTATGGTGCCCTTTTCATTTTAACTTTTTCTTCTTTTTGAGTGTGTGTGTGGCATACTCCATTTCGTAAAATCAGGTATATCTAATATGGTGAAGATCACGCGATTGTGCATAAAATAGTTGTGTGTTGTTTTTTTGTTTTGTTTTTCTTTTTTTGTTTGTTTTGTTGTTGTTTTTGTTGTTGTTGTTTGTTTGTTTGTTTGTTTGTTGTTGTTGTTTTTTTTTTGGGGGGGGAGGTATCTTTACACATGAAAATTTCTTACATTTTACAAGAGGGATAATACAAAAAGTGCCCCGATAGCTCAGTTGGCAAGGAGTTGGACTCACAGACCGAAGGTTGTTGGTTCAAGCCTCCGCCGGGGCTATCGTGGTTTGCCATGGACAACATGGGTGATTCCTGTTGACATCGAGTGTAAGCTCTATGAATAATCTATTCTCTCATGGGTGCCTAGGCCGCGGCACTTTCGTGTTTACACGGGGACAGGCCATTGAAAAAAAATATTCATCATATGAATTAAATTTTAAAACACTTTTGACCATCGTCTTCAGGCATCACATAGGCCTACTCCCGTTCATTTTGTGGACAACGGTTTGGACATTTTATAATGAAGCACTTAGCATTGTTTTGTGTCAGTTTTTACGAACTGTCTTAACTTATTGGTTCCAATAATCATTTGGTTTCATGATGTGTCTTTCACCTTGATGTTTGATAACTTGAAGGATGTGCCTCTGCCATAAACAGAGTAGAAAGCAGAACTATTGTATTGTCTATGGCCTCTTCCCCTCCATTGCAAATGCCAGATACTACATGGAAGTCCACTACGGAAGCGCTCGCTCCAACTCATATGTTTCTGTTGTGGCTCATTTGATGGAGACAAGCCTGACAGAGGAGGACACAGGAATGGCTGAACACGAGATTCAGGATTTGATATTCTCATCGACTGTAACCAAAGAAATCCAGGTAATATGTCTTGTGATTCCTGAATTAAATTTGCTTCAAAAGTTATTTACTGTCGGTATCAATTTTAAACAGTTAAAAAAAAAAAACAGAGAAAATTTCATGTTTTGAGACTAAGTCGCAAATATCTTTACAATTACACTCCTTCGCTTTGCACTACTTTTTTTTTCAGTCAGACATGTCAACAAGGGCATGCAAAAATTCCTCTTGATTAAACAAGTCGGCATCAGAGAAGACGTTAGTCTAAAACAATAAAATCACTATCACTCAACGTACTAATATTAAAAAAAAAAACAAGTTCCGTAACAGAAAAAAAGGATGAGAAACCTAAAATATAATTCTGTTTCCAGGAAATAACTGTGAGTTCATCAGGATCAGCCAGTTCAACAACACAGGACGTGCAGGAAATTACCGTATCTGGCAACCCTGATGCCTATTTCGCAATTGGGCTTGACGGCATTTTTACTGGTACGTGGCTTTTACTTATATAATTTTTATTCAGTTTTGGCGAGTATTTAATCAATTTAAGAAGAAAATAAGTAATAGATTTCATTTCCATGTAGATGCATTTCAGTACTCACAGTTCTCTACTCATTCTCTTTCAGAACCAATGCAGTTGAGTTCTCTTGCAGGTGGAGAGGATGTGAAAGCAGAGCTAGTCAAGTTACCGAATATTGACTTTGGGCTTCAAGTGGAACTTCAAACACAAGGCTTAGATACTGTTATAGTAGTGACATCAGATTCTTCAACTGGTAAGTGTCTTCCTCGATGAGCAATAGACTTGAATTCAATACCCAAATTTTACTTCTAATCAGGATTTGAGTTTTCGTATAGGTACACAATATTTTTTTTATTTTTTTTGCCTATTAAACACAGACATAATTAATTTTTATTAGTGCCTAATGGCATTGTATATTTACCTTAGATAGCAATATCTCTCAATCACAACATCAATACATTTAGTTAACATGCTTTTCAAATTCTTTTGTAAATCTTGCTACAATCACGAGATTATTCAAAGTAATCTATTTATGTGACTCATCGATCTTGTAAGGTATGAGCTCCCATTCCTTTTTGCAGGCCCTATTAGCAGCTACAATGCCACTGTTGTAGGTGGAGCTTCAAATGACTTGACATTTTCGTTTACGACAACTACTCCTGGCCTTCCAACTCTTGAGACATTCACCCTAACAATGGATGGTCTTCCAACTTCTCCAATCCCAGTTGGGGCTTCAGCAGATGAGGTAATGTTTTGATCATTTTGGGTAGCAGGATTGTTAACTTGAATTTCTTGAAAACCAAATCCAAATATAAGTTGAGTCTTGAGAGAAAAACTAACAAACAAACAAGCTATCTTACAATGTCAAAAGTGAACCATGTAAGAGACACATCATCCATCTCTGTAAGAGGAAATAATTTAAATTGGATAATTTATGTAATATATAATATATTTTCTCGTCTAATATACAGGTGAAAACAGCATTAGAGGCCCTCTTTGGAGTCAGATGTCATCCAAAACTAAGTGAGGGTAAGAGCTTTGACTTTGAGTCTGCAAATGACTGGATCACTGGAAGAGTTTCTGATGAAGAACCATTCTGTGGGAGATACTCAGCAAAGAACCCAAGCTACATCTTCCACAAGGGAAATGGTGAAAAAGCAGTTGGTGTGAGAGTAGCCTCAACAACAAATCGATTTGTGAGTCATAGATTTTTGGTATTTGATTTCCCTGGGATGAAATAATAATGTCATGTTATCTTTTCCTTTCCTTAAATATACTTGATAAAACTTTCCTTTTGGAAAAACTTATGATAATAAGTCTCCTCATAGGAAATACAAGTGAAGTGTTATTCATGACTTTGTTCAAAAGAAATAGAAAATAACTTATCCTTGGAAATTAGAACAAAGCATTTCTTTGGACAAAAGATCTAAACTCACTCAGCTTCTTTGTGAAAACTTTGTTGTTTCAATATTCATTGAATTCCTCAGATGTGCCTTGCTTACAAGGGCCTTGCTGAGGTGAGGTCAGTCAAAGTTGGCTACATTTACACAGACGTAGATGATGAGGAGGCATCTGGATCTGTAACATTTTCAGTTTCCAACGATAATCCTACAAGGTAGGAAGAAAAATGTTGGGTTTTGATACAAACCATTAAACAATGACCATTAGTTTGGTAATGTAATGAAGGATGAATACATACGTTGCTAAATCATAAATTAAATTTTTATTCAAATGAATTGACAATATCCTTTATTGAAATTAATATCACAAACGTCTGTTTATTGTTTACATAAAAGAAAGAGATACATAGATTATGGTGAATGAAAAGTTTTGTTGATATTTTCATTTCTTTTTTTTGTATAAATCGTAGAACTATTATGGAAAGGATTAATAGATATCATAGCTTCTAATATTTATATCATTAGTTTGTTTTTCATTAATACCATGTTTTTTCTTCCTTGTGTTGTGTCCAGGTGGAGCTACCATTGTGAAGACATTTTTGCATTGATTGACGCTGATATCACTGGGTCAGCCATTGTCGTAGAGTATGCTCAAGCTTTTAGGAGGGATTCTGCAGAAGACCTTTTCATTGACCAAGTCATCTTTAACAGAGAGAAACCATTGGATGATGCTCTTTTAGGTAAAAATTAAAGATGAATAAATGCCAGTTAAACTTTTATGCTTTTTAAATCTCTTCAAGATACAAATTCTGCAGAAATATTTTTTTCCTCCAAACTCTATCATGCATGATCTGTGTTATGATATAAAATTCCAAATAAGTTCTCATTTCAGCATCAATATTAGTATTGTACATGCCTCCTTTTTGAATAGTGTTTCAATATCTGCTCATATTCATTAACATTATATTTTTTGTTTGATTTGCAAATTGAATAAGATTATCTAAAATCCAGGCTATTAAAACAGTTAATTTATTCCCCCCAACTATCTTCCTTCCAATAGATGGAGTGCTGAACATGAGGCTGCCTCAGGTTCAACCAAATAGTCATTTCATTGATACCATTGCTGTCACATCTACTGGAAGTCCTCCATCTTCATATGAAATTGAACTTTCCCCTCATCATTGTGGACACAACCTGCCTTTGTTTGAAGTTGCTGCTGCATCTGTAAGCATGGTTTTGAATCTTTTATAAATAAATCAAATTTATAATTTGTTGTAGAGCTACGATACACACTATTTTTTAAATTTCTTTATTTCTACTAATAATGATTTTTAAGCCATCAGAAAATGTTACTTTGATAGTGCTCATTAACAAGACAGTTAGTTGATTAAAAAAGACTGGTAGGAGTTATCAAATGAGCAAATCTGACAAAAAATAAATCCTATATACTTTTCAGAAATCTGGATCTACTTACACCATCAGGAATGGTGGAAGGGTAACTGTCAAAGTTGAACAAAAGCAGACAGCTTCCCCTCCCATAGCCGGAAATTACAGAATAACATTTAAAGGAGACACAAGTCCTGGTAAGAAAATCCTATCTTTGTTCAATTTTTCAATGGGTCTCATAAAGCTCTTTATCATTTTGAAAAAGATTTCTTGCTGAAAGAAATAATAACAAGAGTTTTGAAATCTTTAAGTGATCCTACATTTTGTTTGTTTCAATGCCAGAGGGAATAAGCATAATGAATGGACAGGATATTTTAAAGAAAACTTTTTATATTTAGATATTATACATGCTTCAGCTATAATTCAGAATAAATTTTATATCAATGAAAACATCCAATTCTTACCCAGACCCAATCCCAGTGACGGTGGAAGTGGACTCTGATAACGTTTTGGCAAACCTTGGCTCAATGAGTGTAGGCTTCTCAGAAGTCACAGGTTCAGGGACTTGTTCAGCTTTTACTTACAGAGTGAAGCTACTGTCCACCACTGGAGACCAACCTTTAATGGAGGTGAGGAAGCTTTTTTCATGTATATTTTTGGTTCTCAAACAGAAACAAACAACAAAAAAGCAAATTCTAAGAAGGTAAGGCCATTTTCTTCATTTAACACATTTTGCTGTTGATTTTCTATCAGTCCTGGTAAGTATTGATGTAGATGATTTTTGTTCAAACGATATTTATGCTATCACATTACACTGATTAACTTATACAACACTTGTTTTATTATGATTCATTTGCAAATTGAATAAGATTTTCAATAATTGATGTTATAGATGATTCATCTTAAGCTCAATGAACCAGCTCTCAAAATATTTTTCCTCATTAAAGGTGGATGATAGCACTGTTACTGGCACGGATGCACAGGTTACTGTGGAAACAGTAAGAGATGGAGGTTTATGGTTTGATCCAATCATGGGAGACTTGCTCAGAACCCATCATACAACACCTCAAATCATTGCCTTCATCAATGATGTCCCAACAAGGTGTGCTGATGCATCATCTTGCAGCTTTGAATGGAACTCTGGCCTGACACCATCAATTTCTGCCATCAACCCAACATCAGGTAAGGGTTTGATTAGATCTCTTTCATCAATATCTTACATTTTTTTGTCATATATTTTGTGTCTCCCAAAGAGCAACCTCTTTGCACATCTTCAAATTAGTTAGAAATACTTTGTACCATTTTTCCATCTTCTTGTGATTTGATTTTAACAATTTGATAAGAGCACTGGAAAGGGATATATTGTACAGTAATTAAAGCTGGTTGCTATTTTGTATGAAATTTTTTTTTTCATCTCTTTGCCGTACGTGTATGCACTGAAAGCCAAAGACAGATACTTGTGGAGGCAGATGAGCTGCAACGTGCCTGAAGAAAAAAGCTATCAAAGCAATATCAAAGGTTTAAATGCAAAAGAAGATAAAAAATCAAAATTGAAAAGTTGGTTAGAGGGGGAGACTGAAAAATATTTCCATTCTTTTTTTTTTTTTTTTGTTATTGTTAATCAGTAATTTTTGTTATTATGTTTATTTTTCTTGGGCTTGATTTGATTAGTTTTCAATTTTTTTAAAACAAGAATGAGATTGATTTAACATTGATATTCAACATCTATTTCTACCTCATTATTTTCTGCAAAGGATTCCATGGAAGCAGTGTACAAATCACTGGGTCTGGTTTTGATGCTGGAACAGTGGAAAATAACAAGGTCGTCATTGGGGCTACAGATTGTGATGTCATGTCTGCAACGTCAACCACAATAGACTGTACCATTAATAATGGTCCAACTGGCCCAGCTGCTGTCAATGTTTTTATTCAGGGCAAAGGTCTTGCGTCTGGTTCTGTTTCCTTTACCTACGTCACTGGCGTAACTTCCTTTACTCCAAGTCCAGGAAGTGTTGAAGGTTAGAACCCAAATTTGGTTTGGTAGTTATCGAGAGAATTTCAAAATCACAATTTTTGTAAATTTTTCAGTGACTCAAGATTTCACTTTCTATTTTCTTTATTCAGATAAGATAAAAATTCCTATGACATTTTTTCTGACAAGTGAAATAAATTTAAATTTGTGGAACCGTTTTTGAATCCTTGACATCTCGTGATAAATCATGAACGATAATTTTTTTTGTACAGTATGTTTTCTATCCAAGACTTTCTTGCCCCATTCTCATTCAGTCCTTTTGATCAAACTGATGTTTAAAGTTTATGGCTTTTTATGTCTTTCCCTTCACAGGTGGTTTACTCTTAACGATTGATGGATATGGTTTTACTGCTGATGCTGCTGTTACTTTAGACGGAAATGATTGTGTCAAGACTGAAATAAGCGAGAGCCAGATTCAATGCAAAACTCCTCAAGCTGTAAGTTATCATGGGGTTCATGAGGGATACTAAAAACAGTTGTTAAATGTAAAATTAAGTATCTTATACATTCATTAAATACTATTACAAATCGTCTTTCTTCGTCATTACTTCTCTGATGGGCAATTGTGACTGCAGTCCAATACCTACAATGAAGCTTGTGGTCCTCTTAAGGTATTCAGCCTACCCTTTGAGCTTCTTGTCACATATTATTGGAGTAATCCATCCCCTAAATTTTTGGCAATCGTAACATGGACAGTCCATTAAGACATGAGCTGCATCCACAACTTTGTGTACATATCAATGTACACATGTAACACTTTGTGCAAAAATAAATGGAGATTGCAAATTCAGAACCTTTCAAGTGTGCACACTTTGCACCACATATACTCGTTCATAGATAATCACTTTTTTCCTTTTTCTTTTTAGATGAATAGGGTAAAACGATTAGGTTTTATTCAGACTAGCAAGATTCTCGAGGTCAGGTGAGTGTTAGAATCTTATGCTGATAGCAAAGAGATATGTAAAAACACTTTATAAACAACTCATGTCATTTTGTAATTTTACAGGCCTCAGAGTCATCAGTGCAAGTTGTAGATGTTATTGTGACTCAACTGGGAAGCTCTTTGACAGCTGGCCAGTTCACATACAACCCCAGCCTCACATATACACCAGTAATTAGCTCTTTGTCTACTTACAGCAGTAATGTATGGGGTAAGTTTACCTGCCTTTGACTCACAAAATTGTTTTATTGATATTCAATTTGCATTTTCATATAATGCATTTAATTTGCAATGCATCATCAAGGTGAGAGTTCAAAGTAAGCAAACAATTTTTTTGTGTTATTTCAGAATGTCTTGATTAAGCCTAATGCAATAACTAATGCTTTCCACAGGAGGTGATGCAATCACAATTGTGGGTCAAGGATTTGGAAATACTGAGATGCCAGTTACTCTGGGAGGAGAGGCTCTTAACATCTCGTCTTACACAGACACACAAATTGAGGCTGTGCTTCCTGCTTTACCACATGGCTCTTACAAAATTTTGGTAGATGTGGACAGCAAAGGATATGCTGACCTGAGGTTAGAAATCAAATGTACATCTTTGATCTTTGCACATCAATCATTATTTTAGTACTGATGAAAGAGGAATAATTATAAGAAAGAAACAGTTGGTTACCAGTCTAAAGAATTGCAATGTTTCTAATCTTAGAAATTTAGCAAAGATATTTAATGACGATAAAGCAAATAAATTTCAGGATGGATAGCTAGATATAAAAAGTCTTTATATTTTTGATTACTTAATGTCATCTTCAAATACAGCTCAAAATTCCACTTCTTTTGTTGATTTGTTTATATCGATGTCTTTTTGATTTAAAAAAATTGCTTATCATTATTCTTTTACATGTCTCCAGGACAAACAGCATTTCAGACATAAATTATGAGTTCAAAGTAACCAGCATGACACCAACTTTTGGCTCTTTATTTGGAGGCACGGATATTCTTATTAATGGACAAGGTTTCACAACAAATGAATCATTGATTGATGTGGCCTTTGGACCTCATGCTTGTGATATTTCATCAATAACATCTACCACAATTGAATGCCGCATAGCTGACACTGGTATTAATCATGACATTTCTGCTACAGGAACCCATAAAAGTAAGTTATTTTTCATATTTTTTCAATGAATTATATTTTGATACCTTTGCTTAATAAGCAGCAAAAAGTTGGCTTGAGTTTGCCTCATATTTGAAAATAAAGAGGAGTAATTCTTCCACACATTTATTTCAAAAGTAAATTTTGACAAAGATTGTTTTATTGAAAATGATTCATAATATGTTCAGTATGTGCTGGACATTGTTTCATATAGTAGATCTGTATGTAGAATTGGGCAATGAAATTTTATCTAGGTGGTCGACATATTTCTTCATGGTTTGACATGAAGAATGCATTGAAGAGAGAATTGTCATAGTCATTATATTATGTTTATGTCATAAATACATATATACAACAACTAATTTGAGCTTTGCATATGAACTAATTCATATAAAATCTATTTGTGCCAGACTTTGGAGTGGGTTACGCTTGGGATAAAGATCCTCACACGGTTAATGTTGGTGACTATGTAACTTGGCACTGGGAGACTCCATTCTATGTATCGAATATTGAATATGCTGTGCACCAGACAGCTACTGCAAGTGACCTAAAGAATATGCCCGATGGCTTCACCTCTGGCCAGAAAAGTAGACAAGGTGAAGTTTAACATAATAAACTGGTACAAATTGATGCATTATAAAGGAAAATTTTGTAAATATTGATTAACACAGGTAAAAAAATTAACAGCTGCTGTCCAAAACCTAATAATTTTTAATGGATTTTGCCTTGTGGTAATTTCCAATGAACAAATGCACTGACATTTCTTTTTATTTTTTATTTTTTTATTTATTTATTTATTTATTTTTTCATTTTTTGGTGAAAGGAAGTGTGAAACTCAGAATCAGCTGTCAAATGTCCTATCATAGTCATGGTCTTGTGCACAAATAAGGAATATTTTTCTTTTAATTACATTCATCCAATCATTGAAACATGTTTTGAAACCCTACCAATGAAAATAATTGTTTGGGTTTGTTTTTTTATCCAGGATCCTTCACTCATCGCTTTACAGTGCCTGGCACATACTTTTATTGGACTGGATTCATGGACACTGCTGATGTTATCTTTTTTAGGGGAACAATCCACGTGGTTGAACTTACATCTCACTCTCAGTCATTGTCCGTCAGCATGATGGGACATGAGGCTTTGTATGATACAGGTAGACAAAGTCTCAGTCAATAATACATGTTATAAAACAAATTTATTCAATGGGAATATGGTTTGGTTAAAAACTCTAACTATTAGCACTTTCTTTTCTTACCTTTTCACTTCCTGATATGCATTGGAAGAAATAATATAGTATTTCACATAAGTTGTAAAAAATCGAATCCAGTTGTTACTCTTTTTGTTGGACAAAATGAATTGCATAGAATCATAACCTTCAAATAAAATAGTAAGATAACAGAATTTCTCTTTTGTTTTTAAATAACTTACAGTTTTCATAAATCTAGGAACAACAGATGGAGTTAAAAACAAATCCTGTTTCTCTCTCTTACACATGATCCATCACAGGAGCCACTCAGATTTCTGCCTCGGAGGCTTGCTCACCTGTTTCATCTCAGTTGTCTGGCTGCAGTGATTCAACTTCTTTGAGCTCTGCTGCTGGAAAATTCAACTTTGAATTTTTGAAATGTTACTCGCCAATCGTTAATGAAATAAGCCACAATAATGGAACCTTCAGCACTGTGGTCACTTTGACTGGAGAAGGATTTGGAGACTCTGTGAGTAGAATGTACTTTGAAATGATAAAAAAGAAAAGCGAAAAATCTTAATCATAACTCTCTCGCCTGTCCAAGATAATCCACATAGAGCCTATAGAAATAAGATTGCTGTGAGAGATTTGCCCTTTCCTTTATCCTTAGTTGACAGCGGTTCTAGACATATGTCATCAAAAAGAAGAAAACTCTAGGTTCTTGGGTTGAAATGCATATGCATTTCATACAGAGCTGAAATGTATTCATTAACTGGCAAAAAGTATTTGTTACTATTCTTTTCTCTAATTTTCTTTTGATCTCTTGGCTGTAAGCTTTAAGAGTTTCTTTCACACCTTTACTTTTTACATTGCTACTGGCTGACAGATATGGGTTATTTAATGATACATGTTTTATTTTTTTCTATTTTCATTGATAAAATGAAGTTGGAATTTCCATTTCTTTTTATTTCTCATTAAGAACTGTCAAAATGAAGTGTATTATAATGATGCTGCATCCACAACTGTGACAAGCTCTGCAGGCTCAGTTGGATTCCAGATTTCCTCTGCCGGTGCACCTCCAGTGGGAAGTAAGTATTATAATATATTTCAAGTTAAAATGTTTTGATTGATTGTAGTATGAATCAATGGAAAGGCAAAAATTACATTTGTCTTTATTGAAATTGTGTTTGTTAGCTTTTTCTTATATTAAACTATTGGTGGCTGTATTTTGCCTTAGTTGAAGAAACACCTGCCTAAAATTGTGTATCAAATCGCTATGATAGCCACAAAAATGTGTTTAATTCTGAAGATTTTCTTGCAATAAAATATTACAAGTAATGGCATTTCTCCAAATTGTGCATTTTTTCCATCCAAAGTATTGCATCCGTTCAGCATGAGAGTTGCCAACCTTGGATATGCTTTGATCACAGTCCAGGGTGAAAGCAGTTGCAAATTTGGTTTGTTGCCACAAGTGACAGGAATAACACCTTTTGAAGGTATGTGTACATCAATGAACAATGCTGGAAGTTATTAAATATTTTGAATTCCAGAAACTTTGAGAAAAGGAAAGTATTTGAGGAACAAGTACCCTCCAACTAACTAACCAAGTATTTGTCTATTAGTTCTTATGATTGTTAACCCTTTGAACCCTGCCTACCCCGCCCATCCAGTACCCTGACCCTGAGCTCCCCAGAAAAAATGGGGAAATTCCCATTTTGTCATTGTTTGTGTTGAATAATATGCTGTGGTTGAATAAATCATAGATATTCAATTGGTAAAAGCACAAACCTTTGTTGGGAGATGGTTTATCTCCAATATTGGAGCTTTTGGTGCCAG
>JBCIKM010130251.1:0-13899 GCA_039654465.1 Melibe viridis | reverse complement strand
CTCTTGGTGTGTCTAAATTATGCCCGCATCGACAGTAATACTCAGTTCCACTGAGTCAGTCGATATAATTGAAGAAGTTGAAGAAGAAGCACGCACGCACGCACACACACGCACACGCGCGCCCTCGCTTGCAAACAGGGGCATAACTTATTGTCATTATAAAACATACACAGATGAAGACACAGACAAAGATACAAGCTGACAATAATTTTGTACCTAAAAAAATCAAAAGTTGAAAATGTTTTTTTTTAAACAATTTTAATCATCTTTCCAGTATATAGATAACTTATCCCCCAAAGCCAGATGATGGCGTAATTGGCGAGCAGTGTCTGCTCCCTGCCATTTTAGCTGTGTTTCAAAGCTTACCAACCTCCCTTTCCTGGTGGCACGGGTTCGATCCACGATCTGGACACTTTTTAATATTATTTTTGGTGTGAGCGTGTACGGGTGTTCTGTGTCTGTGTTCCCCTGTCACGAAAAAAGAAAGACTTGTTCTGAGCGTGAGAAAGTGTGTTGTTAAGTCTGTGTGTGTTTGAGATTATATATTTGGTCGAGATACCTACTATGTTCAATAAACAAGAGTTAATTTCTAATCTTTGGTAGAACAGGGCCTTTCTAGTTCATAGTCTAATCGAAACTGTCTAAAGACTGTTTATAAAGTTGGCTTCACAGGGGCTTTTCTCAAAAATATTCTCATTGGACCTCATTTGACAAACACTCCAATCAGAAGTAGCCTAAGTTAAATTTGTGGTCGTCTGCGCTGCCCTGGTTCCGGTCGACCTTGCAATGAAATGGAGGATGGTGAAATCCGACAGAGCCAAAGATAAATTTCTCTATTTGTTGCACTATTAAACAGAGTGTCAGGGCATTCAAAGAGAATCAGTTCAAAACTTTAATATTAAAAAATGCCTCGCAAGTGTGCAAAAGGATCTTGTAAGAAGGTCGCCATTCTAAAAAGACCGAAGACGGTGAGTGTTTTGATTTTGACGCACGATGCATGGTACTTTTCGGCCATTAGGGAAAATGTGACACTGTTACTGTGGGCCAAATTCGACATTGCTATATTTGCGTTTGTTTTGCGAGAATCAGATAAAAAACAAAACATGTTTTAAAATTTGTTTTACCGTGTCTTTCATATTTTCCATGACTCAAGCTTGGGTTGTATTAAGTAAATTAGTAAAATGGGTAACCGTAAAATGTTATCTGCCCTTAATTCTTATAGGTTATTTGTATTATGCCCAATATATGAGTTCCCTATGAGAATCTTGATAGGATTGAGACTTCCCTGATCTGGAGTAGATACACAAGGTGATCCGAGTGGACTCAAGCCCTGATAAGGTTTTTGTTTTTTTAGACTCTTAGGACTCGGACACAAGACATGCACAAAGTTATCTCCAACATCCTCCCACTCTCACACTCCCACAGACTCACTCAAACTTCTATTTTCCTGACCACTTGCTTTTATACATAGTATATTATATTCCCTGGTCTCTGTGTATTTGTTTTATTATTTGAATATTACCTTACCCTTTTGGCTGATACTTCAGCCAAGAACCATCTGCAACCCATATCGGCCGCTCAGATCAGTGCAGTACAGAACGTTCTATTATTTGTAAGGCTATCCTTAATCGCAGCACCCTTTTCCTATGTCAGACCAATTCATTTAAAGGATGATTTTCAACTTTTATATGAGACAGAAAGTGAAAATCTGGGTATATTGTGTTTTCTCACAAATTTAAGTTAATATCACTTCAAAGATTTTCTAATGATTTTATTCTACAACACATTGATTCGTCAGTGGGTTACGGTGCTTTCGATTTTTTTTATTAAGGATTAAAGGAAAAAGGGCGCTCAGAATAACCACTGTCTATTTTAATATAAAAGCCTTTGGTTTTTGTCTGGTTTAGAAAAAAAATCTATGCCAATAGGCGTGTTTCAGCCAATTGCACACAGAGCGCCCAGCGTCATCAATTTAATAAAATCATTATATTATAATACTGAGCTGATTTCAACACTAAATCAAACAACCACTTGAAAGTTTGCCAGTAGTTGGTAGTAATGATAAAGCACACAACCCTGATTTATAACAAGATTACTACTATCAACACACTCACAATCACATAAACACACAAAAAATTGAGAGGCAGTGTGTGTTGGTAAGTTACTGTGATGACGGTGTGTGTTCCACAGCTCACTCTCGCTGGTTGTCTGTCACAGTGACACGAGCTTGTCGTCACACACTGCTGATGCGAGATGTGTGAACAGAAATGTCTCAATAAGATGCCATCACACACTACTGTTGCCTCTGTTCAGCCAAACATCTGCAGACTGCTACTGAAGATTGGCAGAAATTGCAGAGATGCGAATAATCAATTTTCTTGCTTCATTGTTTTGTCATTAAAAAAAGGACAGTTACCTATGTCTGAGGAGAATAAAGAAATGTAGACTAGGATAGAATTATTCTATTCTATTCTATATAGGCCTACAGAATTCCTTTAAACCGAAATTTTGGGGACCTGCTAAATCATTTTGGTTTAAAAGCATTTTGGTTTACAGTTCACTTTTTTCAATTTTTTTTGGTGTAGCTTCTCCCTGTCCTTCAAAATTGTAGATAGAGTTGAGTTCGGATTGCTGTGTTTTTTTTTCAGATCTCCATCTTGTTTAACTTCTTTTCGTCCACTTCAGATATGATTTAGAGTTTAAACTCCAATGTGTATGCACAGTGCTTTTTTTTAGACATCTTTGACTGGCTGAGTAAAGCTAAAACTTAAATAAAAAAAGATCAAATTTGATCGTCCTTTTGTGATAGGCAAGTGATAGTGATACTAGATGAATGATTTGCAGCGACTCAGAGACGAAGTGGAAATGAAACGGTGTGTTGTTAATGGTCAATGCTAATGCTAAAGTGAATAAAACAAAGAATGCACACACACACACACACACACAACGCGTGTGCAGACCGCACGAGCGAGAACATCTTGCTTGTGTGATTCTACAACCACCAACTCCACATCACTCCTTCCCTTTCGTCCCCCCACCCCCCTGTTACCCATCGTCTTTTTATGTGATGTGCCGTGTGGGTCAAGCCCAAGGTTTGCTTACCACCCCTCTCCCTCACCTCAAAAGTCATACTCTTGATCAAGTTGCGTTTGAAAGCTCAGCGTTATGTAAGATTACTGGGAATGCTAGGCCCCCTTCCCGAATTATTGAAGAAGATGGAACAAAAGAAAAAGGAAAGACGCTTTCAAATTGTTTCGGTTCAAAGGCAGTCGCTCTTTGAAGCATTTCGGTTTATCGTACAAAACAATACAAAGACAAAAAAGAAATTTGTAAAATTGATCGATTTCTTTACGGTTTATGGAATTTTTCGGTTTAGCTTCTTTCTGTTTAAGTGAATTCTACTGTACTTTGAGATAATTAGCTCAATTTACTCTTTGTAGTGTTATACTGATATCCCCAAAATAGGTTCTATTTCAGTCTGGAAGTAGAATCTTTACATCTATGGCTTTGTTCGAACATATGTTCCAAACCTATTTTAATGGATAATCATGATTATGTATAAATGTATTTTAAAAATTGTACTGAAAAAAGTTTTCAGACAATTTTGTCAGTGGCTGTTTATAGTCTATTCATATCAGCACACCAAAACGTTTGTTCATCAAACATACTTTATAATCTGACACACAGTGAAATCTGGATAAATTCACTTCGCTTCAAGTCAACTCTTGCTTGAAGTCCACACATGGTAGTGGTCCCATTTTTTTCTTTTTCTTTTTTCTTCTTTATCTCAGTGTTTTTGTTTCTGATGAAGTCAACGACATGGGCTTGAAACTTGAGTGAAGTCATCCCCATGGGACAGAATGGGGTGGTAAAATCCTTGCAAACGGGTAAAAAATGAAAAGTAAAAGAGAATTTTCTGCTTGCCTCTTTTTATTTTCAACCACATGATACAACGCATAACCAAGGCGAGGCTAATCCAAACACCATGTGGTCACTTGACGTGCCACAACATTGCGACTAAGCGGGATGGGTGGGACGGGTGAAATCAGTGGAACAGGGGTGCGTGACGCAAGCAAGTTCTGCCTCTACATCAAGACGGAAATTGCCTATGACCATGCTGACTTGTTTGTTGTGCTTCACCAGCCCCCGGATGTTGCCTCTCAAGTCACATCCGTGCAAAGTACCTATCCGACTCATCAACCTAGTCTACCTCAGCATTACACATGTTCTCTAAAATTAGCCTCACAGTGGATGACTGTACCCCAAATTACAAATGTATGTTAAACACAAAAAAACTCACACACAAATAACTTAAAAACAAAAACTAATACAAAACAAATGAAAACAAAATCACCTATATGAAAGCAACAAGGGCCATAATGTACCGTGATCCTACCCCATATTTTTTATTCAAGTGTTTACATCCTTGCAGAT
The DNA here is from genome assembly GCA_039654465.1 of Melibe viridis. Taxonomy (NCBI): domain Eukaryota; kingdom Metazoa; phylum Mollusca; class Gastropoda; order Nudibranchia; family Dendronotidae; genus Melibe; species Melibe viridis. Next base: position 9,465 of record JBCIKM010130251.1, on the reverse strand, counting down.
TGATAAAGTCAACTTTGCTTCAAGTCAGCACTTTTTCTCTGTCCCAAGGTGTTGACTTTACCACTGTAGTTTGTTCCATGGAAAATAAGCCGTGTTTTTTTTTCTGAATAACTTTTATGGCTATGAATGCTTTACATGTGCCTCTAAGTAATTTTGTAGTAACAAGTGTTAAGGTGCTACAATTAATAAGGAATCTGACCCGCATCGTTCGACACATGCCCATACCATCTTGACATGATATTTTTTGTCCTTGTAAATCATCTCTCAGTGGTGCCGATATGTTTTGAGAGATGATATTTACTTTTTAGTGTAAATCATCTCTCTCCTTTTTGTGGTTTGATCTGTTCCCTCTGCCTCTTTGAACTAATTCTATCATCTTACTTTCCCCTGGGCTCCTCTTTGACCTTTGTGGGTCGTGGGGCCCTAAATCTTCCAATAAACAAACAAACAAATAATCCCTACTACCTATAAGTTTGAATGCCATGAAACCCCTTTCTTTGGCTTAACTCGACTCCCTTGCAAGGCATTTTGACTCCTTAGGGGTTCACGACACACCGGTCGGCAACCACTGGTATAGTTTGTATACCAACCTATAATCCCTACAAATCTATATACCAATACATCAGTATGTGTGTATACCTCTCTGACTATGGCAAATTTGAGAGTGTCAAAGAAATGAATCTTTTCATACCAAAACTGAACAGCTATTGATTCCGTGTGGGACATACAGGAGCTGTTTAACTCATGTGATAGACAAACACTTTACCATTTCTTTTTCTTTTTAATTTCAAGTCCACCTTTTCTAATTATCCTTGAACCAATTGTACCTCAAACTATTTATTTTCCTGACTTTTTTTGTTGTCTCATTGAGTTTGATGAATGTGTGTTGCGGGGTTCTGGGATAAACTAAGATTTGAACACGCAAAGGAAAAAGATAACCCTTAGTTCTGGATCATCATGGTGTATAGGTTTTTACATGTCTAGGTTTATGTTTTTATTTTGGTTTTTACTTTTGTGTGAGAGATGATATTTTTTTTTTCACTTGTGAAGCTGCTCTTTGTAAAATATGTGTGGTGGGGTCAAAATTTTTTAACTCTTTTAGCTAATCCTGTCGTTTTTACTCCCAAGTTATCTCGAAGATAATTCCTAAAGTGGGAATCAAAAGGGGCTACAGAGGATTATTTTATCAATTCCTCCGGAAAATTAACTCACTATGTACAATTATTTGTGAATTAGTTTGAGACATCGGCTTTACTGCATGCAGTCCCTGCCTGCTAGACCTTTCTTCTGCATCTTTTTCTTTTTTAATGTCATCTCACTTTTTCGAGCTCTCTCTCCGTTGTTCTCTTACACAGCCCTTATACTTATACCTCCTACTAATCTGTGTTTTGTTTATTCAGTCTTGGTCTTGCTTGTTGTTGGTGAAAAATTATATTTCTCTTCATCTGAAATGGACTCTGTGGTCTATCAGCTGGGCAATTGTGGTTGGAACCATCACTGGTAAGCTCTTGTACTACTTCTGTTTCTTTTCATTTTTACTGGAGCAATGGTCTTACTTTTGTTGTGCAAAGTCCTGTTGTTTTGATTTTTTTGGTCGATGAGGTCAAACTTTCAAGAAAAGGCCTGAATTTCTGAAATTAGGTAGCAGCTGGTTTAATTCTTTTCTTATTAATTGACTTGCCTGTTAAACAAAGCAACTTTCTAGTTTCATTCCTTTTTCAGAGGTTGCAATTTATTTCCTGAGTCAGAATTATATCAATAGGCACTGGAACGTCCCAATTGTGAAATGGATTAAAAAAGGGAAGGAAATAAACTTTTTTTTCTTTTTTTTTCTGTGGTACCTTTTCATTTGCAGCAAAATGTAGACAACTGAGAAAGAATCATCTATTATGATCTTTGCTGTTTGAATTTCAGGAAATGTTAAAAAGGGAAAAATAATTGGTTCTGGTATTAATCTTTCCTATTCCTAGGCACAGTATTCAGCATGTTCTAATTGAATTGGAGGGCAATTCTGAGATTGAATGTTATTTATCTGCAGATATAGTTGAAGCATTATAAGTCAGTTGGATTGAAAACAAACTCAGCTTGCCACCATCATCTTTAGATGTTCTTGGCTATTAGAAGTTGTGTAGGATATTTGGATGTTGTAAATTGATGTTGTGCTGACAAAAATGATAACTTCACCCACAACACTGACCAAATGTCATCCATTCATCGCCCCCTTCCAGGCTGTGGAGCCAGAGGTCCTGCCTGAAGAATCCAATGGTCGACGACTGTATGGACAGTATTCCCAGGACAATTTGGAGAAAGCTATTAGAGCCGTCAGGGAGGACAACTTGAGCTGCTGCAAGGCTGCCAAAGAATATGCTGTCCCACGTAGCACACTGAAGAACTACCTTAGTGAACGTAGCATGCTTGGGGTCAAGCCTGGTCGAAGGAGGTCAATCCCGGAGGAGATAGAGAATGATCTTGTGGATAAAGCTATCGCAGCTGCCGAAGCAGGCTTTCCTTTGACCAAAAAGGAGTTTCTGTTGCGGGTAGAGAGGACAGTTCAGGAAAAAAAATTGGACACACAATTCAAGAACGGTGTTCCTGGAAACGACTACTGGCGAGCTGTGAAGACAAGGCGGCCAGACCTGGTGTCAGGAATCAGAAAATCGGACAACACAAACATCAACATGAAAAAGAGTTTGAAAGTAGACACAGTCAGTAAATATTTTGATGAACTGGAGAAGTTACTAACAGAACTAGACCTGTTTGTGAGACCTGAGTGTATATGGAATGCAGATGAGTTGGGAATACAATACTGTGCAGAACCAGTTAAAATTCTTCCTAAAAGGGGAACCCAGGACATTTCTTCAAAGGTTGGGATTATCAGAGAGACAAATTTTGCTGTGCTCTGTGTCAGTGCTTTAGGCCAAGCCATGCCACCTTTGTTCCTGGCAAACAAAGGGGAAGACAGAATCATGCAAAAATTCACCATCCAAAATTCATCCCACGGTTCAATCTGGACCGTACGAGAAAATCCATGGAGTAATGAACAAATAATGATGGAGTGGTTCAAAGAGGTCTTTCTCAAGAACTGCGGGTCAAACAGGCCCCAAATTCTTATCATGAACAACCATGGGAGCCAGGAAATGCCAGAACTCTTGGAGTCAGCCAAGAGGGAAAAAATTCACATCATGGCACTGCCACCCCGAACATCACCTTGGCTGGAACCTCTGGACAGAGGAATCTTTATGCCATTTCAAAAAGCTTGCCGAAAATTCACCTTACGATTCATGTCTGACAACCCCAACCTGACTGTCAACTATGACACCTGGCCGAACATTGTGTGCCAAGTGTGGAATGAGGTCATGACCTCTGATGTAATTATGAGAGCTTTTGAAGTCACTGGAATCTACCCGCTCAACAGGGCCAAGATACCCCAAGATGTTGTGTCGTCACTCAGTAACATGTGTGAAACCTCCCAGGAAGATGCTAGTGATCAGTTCAAACTCAACAGTGGCTACACCTCCATCAACAATATGGAAATTCCGTCAAAGATTGCAGAAAGCTTGGAATTGAAAATGCCCCATCACCCGCATCAACAAACCCACCATGTCCACCAGTCTCTTCAGACACATCAAACCTTCCCCACTCACCATAGCATCCCCCTGACCTCAGAACCTCCTGTCCAGACTCAAATGTACTCCCCATTGACCAATCCTAGTTTCTCAACACCGTCAGACTCTTCTGTGTTTCATGTATTCAACTCATAGCATAAGATCCCAAGGATTTACTCGGATCTGTACCCTGGATGATAGTGATTGTGAAAGTAGGTGTGAAAACACTCTAGTCTGTCTATCCAACTCAACCTGTTTCCTCTACAAATACTTCCTGATCCTGGGTCCTTATTTTTGTTCATTCTCTCTCTCTCCCAAGTATCCAGTATCTCTCTCTCTCTCTCTCTCTCTCTCTCTCTCTCTCTCTCTCTCTCTCTCTCTCTCTCTCCCTCTCTCCCTCCCTCCCTCCCTCCCTCCCTCCCTCCGCTAATGACAGTGTGTGTATGTGAGTTTGTGAGAGAGTGTGATTTTGTGTGTGTACGTGCGTGTGTATGTAAGCTATCATTAGAATGATATATCTCCTGATTAAAACTGCTCGTCTGGCTGTTTGTTTGTTCTTGTTGTCGTTCTTGCACTGTTTGACATAACACACAGCATTAGTTTCATTTTGAAAGGTACTTAGCCATGGGCTCATTTACAATATAAAGATGTATTGAGAACTTTTAGATGCAATCAATATTAAATGGAATTTAATATCCGCTGTCTTTGTGAAGGCCCTTGTCTGGTGCATTGGTATGTGATTGTACTTTGTGTGAGAGACTGTCATTTCAAAAAGCACCTGTCTATTAAATGTGTCTTTGCAAGATTTTTTTCCCTTGTTAACTATGTCATCGTAAAATCGTCCTAGTTGGGTCAAAGACTGTCAGGATTTTCAACCAATCTTCTATGTCTTAGTCTTGTTTCTGCCTTGGGTGGATAAAGATGTCATGGAGTAATTCTGTCTTTAATGAAGCTAAATCTATCATCTTACATTTCTTATTTTCGGGAACTGAAGTGATTTCTTGTTAAACATAGATCACAGTGTGTGCTGTTAGCACAGTCTTGATCCTTCCCTATGTGTCAGGAAATCAGTATAATTCAGTGGTGATACACCATTCAGTGGCCAGCCTACTTCACACGAGTCTGTTGAAACGTACACTGAAGAAAATCTTCCATCCTTTTAATTATGGGTCATGGTGGGGTTTATAACAATTTTTTTTCTTCTAAAGACTGTCAAACGTTTTCAGTGACATTGTTCTGTCAATTTTCTTTCCACTTGGGTTAGCTGAGAAATTCTTGTCCCAAAACATTCAACTAAGAAGTATTTTTCAATTTTTCAGAACGTTTGTTTCTCCTTTGTAAAATGCTTCTGAAAGGGTAAAAGTCTGTCTCCTCTGGGAAGGAAAGGAGTGGGGGGGGGGGGGAGGGGTCGTCTTAGATTATTTTGTTTTATTTTGGTGGTGGTCATTGTCATGTCTGTTTGTTTGTTAGAGAGGGTCTTTTGCGTTTGGTTGTGTATTTATTTTTTTTGGTATTTTTGTCAGACATTGTCTTTCTTGCAAATCATCTTTCTTTCAGTGTCACTGGTAGTTTCAAAGATAGTTTGCATGCAATTTTAGTTTGGTTCTCTTTCTCATATCTTGACAGTTCCTTTGACTATTGTGTTAGGTAGGTGGTTAGATGATGTATGAAGCCTATCTGGATGTTGCGAATCGATGTTGTTAATAACAGAAAAATGAATGATAACCTCATCAACACCACTGACCAAATGTCATCCATTCATCGCCCCTTACAGGCTGCGGCGCCAGAGGTCCTGCCAGAGGAATCAGTTGTCCGAAAGGCTTACAAAAATTATTCCCAGGACTCCCTAAAGAAAGCCCTTGAAGCTATCAGGGAGAAGAAGATGAGCCGCAAGGGAGCTTCCAAAGAATTTGGGATCCCCCGCTCCACGCTGCTAGGCTATCTCACCGGCAGATGCAGGCTTGGTGTCAGTGCTGGCCGGAAGAGATGCATCCCTGCTGAGATGGAGAACAATCTCGTGGACAGAGCCATTGCAGCTGCAGAAGCAGGTTTTCCGCTCACCAAAAAGGAGTTTCTGTTAGAAGTGTGCAAGGCAGCAAAGGAAAAGAATTTATCCACGCCCTTCAAAAATGGCATGCCTGGCAATGAATACTGGCGGTCAGTGAGGAACCGACGACCTGACTTGGTTCCGAGAATAAGGAAAGCCGACAGTAACCCAATCAATGTGAAAAAGAAATTGGAAAAGGACCTCATCAGTAGATATTTCGACACACTGGAGAAGTTGATAGCAGACCTTGACTTGCATGCGAAGCCTCTGTGTATATGGAATGCAGATGAGTTGGGAATACAATATTGTGCAGAACCAGTTAAGATTCTTCCAAAAAGGGGAACCCAAGACATTGCCTCTAAGCTCGGGATCAATAGAGAGACAAACTTAACTGTGCTCTGTGTCAATGCTTTCGGCCAAGCCATGCCACCTTTATTTTTGGCAAACAAAGGAGCAGACAGAATCATGCAAAAATTCACCATCCAAAATTCATCCCATGGTTCAATCTGGACTGTACGAGAAAATCCATGGAGCAGTGACCAGATAATGATGGAATGGTTCAAGGAAGTCTTTCTAAAAAACTGTGGACCAGACAGGCCTCAGATTCTGATAATGCAGAACAATCATGGGAGTCATGAGATGCTTGAACTCTTGGAGTCAGCCAAGAGGGAAAAAATCCACATCATGGCCCTACCACCCCGAACATCACCTTGGCTGGAACCTCTGGACCGAGGAATCTTTATGCCATTTCAAAAAGCCTGCCGACAATTCGCTCTACAGTTCATGTTTGACAACCCAACAGAGACTATCAATTACGACACGTGGACTAATATCCTCTGCCAAGTCTGGACTGAGGTGATGACATCTGACGTAATCATGAGGGCTTTTGAGGTCACAGGGATCTACCCACTCAACAGGAGCAAGGTCCCCCAGCAAGTTGTGACGTCGATCAATAATAATTTCAATAACGGTAATGTGAATGAATTCTTGTCAGGGAAACTCAGCAGCTATACCTCCTCACTCAACTATGTGGACATGCCATTGAAGTTAGAACAGGATTTGGAAATGAATACACCTTATCAACCCCAGCAGCCATCTCCTGCCGCCATCCAGAGCCTTCCACCTCCATCTCACCAGACCTTCACCATCTCCGTCCAAGATCCTGGCCACGCCACACTGACCACTGCTGACCACAGCTTTCCAACATCCACCTGTGATTCAGTGATGGGAGTGTTTCAGTCGTCACAGTCTTTGTAGCGTCACTGGTGATTTATCATCCTCTTTTACTCTTTCTGTCGGCACCAACTGAAACAGAAACAACTTGTAACTAGGGAGAAGTCATGGCGTGGCTCAACCCAGACACTGATGAAACAAATATGTCATTTTGATGTATTATGATGAATGATCTGACAGAAACAGTAAAACTGTTAACAGAAATACCATTGTCTGCTGTTCTGAAAAACAGCTCATCATAACTTTGACGAATTATTGTCTGGTTCGGCCGGGTCTCACAATGTACTGGTCGGTAGAAGTTGTCTACAATTGTAGTGCAATGTATGATCACTTGCACTCAAATTTGAATTCCATTATCGTATAAATGATATGTTAAAATGAAAGTGCACATTCCTGGTTAGCTGTACTGCAATTAAGATTCAAACTAGTCTATCTTATTCCTCTGTCCAGCACTGAAGTTCCCTATAAACTAGATACATTCACTCATTCTGTCAGCGCAGTCTTTCTTGTTTGCGGTTGGTTGGTAGGAGTCCCAGGTGGGCTCTTCTACTTCTGTTTCTTTTCTTTTCGGCTGAAGCTATCCTCTTACTTTTTCCCCTTTTCTGTCATGTCCTGTTTTTGTTGTCTTGTTTGCAACTCAATGCTCATCCCTTATTTCTTGCCTTTTGGTTCATGACTGCAGTGTCACAACTTAAACGCACTTGGTACTTTTATACACAAAGGGGGTTTTAAGATTTTGGGTCTTCCTGTACTATAATGCTGTTATATGTGTTGGCCATTGCTTATTTTTGTAAAGAGGGATGATATTTTTTGTCATTGTAAATCATCTCTCGGTGGTGTTGATATATGTTTTGAGAGAGGATATTTATTTGTTAGTGTAAATCATCTCTCTCCTGTTTGTGGTTTGATCTGTTCCCTCTTTTAACTAATTCTTTCATCTTACTTTCCTCTGGGCTCCTCAATGACCCTCGTGTTGTGGGGCCCTAAAACCTCCGATAAGCAAACAAAAATTTATAAACTACGTGTGTAGGTCATATCCTTTTACTATCCCTGTTATGCGTTTCTATGACATTCATGTGACTTGGTGCCTTAAACGAGCACTTATCAAAAGGAATCGATTAACAAACATTTGGAGCTGGCACATGATGATGATGAAAGAACGGAAGTGGTGAGGGTACAATCCAGAGAAAAGAGACAATGCTATGGTAAGAAACCGCAAGAAAGAAAGAAAAAACCGAACAAACCTCGGAAGAAGTGGTCTGTAGTGGGATTCGAACCCGGCGCGTGCCATAGCACTTATTGTCTGCCAGTGCCAGAATGGCGAGGTTGACCACTGACCATCGGCTGTCACTTAGAGAGAGAGAGAGAGAGAGAGAGAGAAAGATGGTTTAAGTCCAGGAATTTGAAATGTACAAACCCAACACTCAAACAACGCAAACACTAACAACAATTAATCCACCATTTCATTATGATTTGCCTTTGTCGAATCCCACTTCTGACTTCCAGCCTTTTTTGTTTTGGGGTTTTCCCCCTTTCTTTATACAATTGAATTAATGGTCTGGTCTGTTCTCGGCCCTTTACCTGTGCCATTCTCTTTTGAACAAATAATTAAAAACTTAAGTATTCATTTTAATTTAAAAATTATGTATTTATTTCATGATCGTCATTGGGGACATGTTTTGCTCAAGACACTATTATTGTCATGTTTTCTTTTCGTGTTTCTTTTCCTGACTGTTACTGTTACCAAAGACTGTTACCTAAGAGTCTTTGTTGTTACTGTTATGGAGCTTTGCATTGCTCTTAAAACAATTCATCAATAAAGTTTGTAAATTTTGTCCAATGCTGGTCCTTTATGACTTGTTTCAGAAGTGATGCTTTGAACGACGAGTTAGATTTTCCTTGGTGCTGCACAGTTAAGTGTTTTATACTTAACTGAAGGAAGTGGGTGGTGGGTGTCCCTGGTACTGGTAGGCGTTTCTACTTGTTTCTTTTCTTTTACATTGTCATTGAAGCTTTCGTCCAATTTTTTCTTCTTTTCTTTTATGTCCCGTTCTTCTCTTGTTAACAACTCAGTTGACCATCCCCTATTTCATTCTCTTGGCACAAAACTCCAGGGGCACGAGGTTAGACCTACTGAGAACAAATGGGGTTTTAAGATTCTGGGTCTTTCTGAACACTTAATGTTATGGGTGGTAGCTTTTGGTCATTTTCGTAAGGAGAGGTGATATTTTTATCACTGTCACACTTATCAACTCTCCGTTGCATTATTATGTTTATGAGAGATGGTATCCATTTTGTGTGTGTGTGTGCGCGCGCGCGCGTGTTTTTGTGTAAATAATCTCTTTTCTGTTGGTGGTTTAACCAGTTCTCTCTTTGAACCACTATGATGTTACTTTCCCTGGGGCCCATGTTTATCCCCCGTGTGTCATGGGGCCCTCAAACCCAAATGTTACAAATCAGTAAAAGAGAGCGGGTGGTTGGTGGGAGTCCCTGGTGGGCTCTACTACTTCTGTTTCTTTTCTTTTACACTGAAGCTATCGTCTTTCTATTTCCCCTTTTCTGTGATGTCCTGTTTTTGTT
>JBCIKM010130031.1:0-12500 GCA_039654465.1 Melibe viridis | reverse complement strand
GGGGGTAATGTATACATTGATTGAATGCTTACTTTACCTTTCAATTTTTGATTGAATGTGCATAGGTTTGTTTTTATTTTTTTGTTTCTTCCTTTTGCAATTTTAAGGCCAAGTTATTTGCATACTTATTGCATATTTTGCTCTATTTTGCATGCATATTCACTTAATCTTGATGCATATTTTTCATTTTTAAAATGGATAAAACCACGGGCCAGCCTGAAACAAATCAAGGTGTGATTAAAAGAAAAAAAGCTGTGTGAATCTATTTCAGATTGAGTGCAATAGTGGTTGCATAAAGTTATCTTTGACTTTGTTATTGTTAAAGGTAGTTTGCGATGATTTACCAGAAAAAAGGGGTAAAAGCGATTCATTGGGAAGACAATTTAATGGACAAAATGCCATTACCAACCAACATGACCCATGAAGGTGACTTGTAGAAAAATGCAAAGCTAAACCTCAATCATTTACACGCTTATCCAGAAAATCTGGCGACATATTCATGCTTGTGTCAAATCAAATGACCATCACACCTGACTTTGACTGATCATATATATATATATATATATATATATATATATATATATAGTTTCATTTGTATTATAATCCGTCTTAGTATACTTACCTGAATGAACAATAATCATTATGAATATCATTATTATTTTTTTTTTAATCACTGTTTGTCATCATGAGCCTAAAGCCCTAGAACCACTACATACAAGCTATTTGTTTATTTATTAATTTTTTTTTTTTTTTTTTTGCTTGGGTTTAATGTTTGACATTCCATGGTAAATAGGCTCATTGGTCTTTCTCAATGAGCAGATACTACAAAAAGCAACAGCAACTATTGTATGCCTCTAGATCGTGTAATGCCACTGATATGTTGGTCATTACTTGGCACAAATATAAGCATGGTGGGCTGATCATCTGCCCGTCTTCATTTCTTGTGATCCATTGTTTTTCCAACACTGCTACGGCAGTGTGAAGGAGTGAGGATAACAAAACATAGATGTTTATTACAAGTTATTGCTAACTCACCTGTAGCATCGAAATCAGAGATGGTAGCATTGAAGCCAGTAGAGACCCAGATATTGTCAGTGAAAAAGACCACATCCATCCTTGTTGATGATGTTTTTATAGGACCATTAGGTGGTGCTGAACTACTGAACCAGTATGAATAGGTAGAGAATCTTTCCCCTTCATCATTGAAGAGAAATATCTAGAAATAGATAAAGCAATGAATGAATGAATGAATAAATAAATATATGAATGAATGAATGAAAGAATGAATCAACCAATTGCTCTATCAATTGTTTAATCGATCAACTAAACAATTAATAAAGGATTCTTTAAATTCAACCAATCAACAACGTAAAACTATAAAAAAAACAAGTGAATACATAAATCAGTGGAGTTGGGTTTTAAAAATTTAACAACTCCAACTCTGGCTCAAGCCCCAGAGCAGGGAATGAAAAATTTACTGACTCTAACTTCAGCTCCAATTCGGGAGTTGAACATTTTAGAGACTCCAACTCTGATTCCAGGTTTACAATAAATATATCTTTAAGGCATTTGCCAATGGTGTATTGCTATATTTTTTCATGGATGGAATCTGCTCTGTTTTTTTCCTAAACCTCTAGATTTTTTTTACAGCTTTTGATAAATATCTGTCTAATAACAATGTAGAAATCAGCGATTTTGAAAAAGTCTAGTGAAGTAAAAAAAACAACTTTTTTTTTAATTTCAGAATTCGATCACAAAATCATTTTCTTTTTCATGTTAAACTTTTTTTTTTCTTAAATAAATTTCTGAAAGGACAGAACATTATAAAATGGCTAAACTAGACATCAAGTAGTGAAAATTTTGGGGTCAACGTGTAGCCCCTACCAATAGAATGTATGGATGGGTAGCCTGAAACTTATGTTTGGATGGTAATAGTGTCTGGAAACTTTTGAAACTTATTCAAACCACAAAGCTTAGTTTTTTTGCCTGTCTAAGATGTTGAAGTATCTAAAAATAGCAAAAAGTAAAAATTCGTTATATAGCCCAAAATTGCTTTCTCGACACGACGCCCCAACTGTTAAAAAAACCCAACTCTTCTGAATTGAAAGTGTTGTTCTGAATTTCTAAAATAGCATTACATTTAAAATGATGCAAAATTCAACTCAATAGAAAACAAGCTGATTTGTTCCCCAAAAAAAGTAAATGGAGAAATCTGGTCTGTGGAGTTCTCCTCTGTTCTTAGTGGGTCATACACTCATCGACAGTCACACTTATTTTCTTTTGGTCATTCAATATTAATGATCATTAAGTAAAACATGAAATATTTTCTTTTTTTCTTTCTCTATTAACTTTTCCACAAGAGTTTGATGGTGTCACAGTCCGACGGCTAGAAACCAAAATATTTGCAGCTTTTGTGTGTTTTTGTACATTTTTTTTCTTTATTTTTGAAGCTTTTGTCTGAGTCTTTATTTCCTGAGATACTAGAAGGCTTAATTTATTTTTTTTATTTGTATGAGCCATTGTGGGTAATAAACAGTAAATGCAGGTTTGAGTGTGTTTCTAGCTTCAAGTGAATGGCCTTAAAGTGTTTTGTGTTACTAAACTTAATACTTACCTTTGTAATGGTTATTAATAGTTCTGAGAATATTTTTTCTTTTTTTCTCTTTCAATCTACTTCTCAACAACAACAACAAAAAATTAAATTATACATTTCATCTTAAGTCAATCATAGCCATACAAAACTGTAAAAACCATCATATTGAAGGTAATTTCACTTCACTGAGCAGTCAGAAAGAAAATAATCCTGGAAAACCGGGACCCCCCCCCCCCCTTAAAGAGTTAACATATTTCCTATGGCAATTTCTTGTTGACTCCAAGGCATGTATCTTTTATGTGTGGAGGGGAAGGAGGAGGAAGAGGAGGAGGAGGAAGAAGAGGAGGAGGAAGAGAAGAGGGATAAAGAGGAGGAGGAAGAGAAGAGGGATAAAGAGGAGGAGGGGGAGGAGGATTTGGCTGATGAGACTGATGAGCAGGATAACAAGAAGTAGAGGAGGAAGTTAAAAAAAGTGTTCATAGAAAAGTAAAATTTACAAACACAAACAAGCGAGAATAGATTAAAAACAAAAATAAATAAACAAGCATTTTTGTTTACAAGGACTCTGTCAGAATATCTTGAAGTGTTGAAGCCCGTAAACAGAAGCTCAATGCCCGTGTCTGACGTGATAGACCAAGTGCACTGAAGATTATTTTCATAATAATTTGGGTAGTTGGGTGATGCGAAGCTGCTTGCTTCTCCAGACACAGTGAGATTACCACCACAAACATATGAGCCTGAAATACAAAGAATAAAAAAAAAAACCCAATAATGTCTGTAATAATTTTCATATATTTATTTATGGTTGAGCAAAATAATAAAAAAAAACGACAAAAAAGCCCTAAAAGATCCAAGTTAGAGAAATATACAGTGTGTTTTTTTTATTATACTCTGATTCATAATTGGAACAATGAAGACTAAAGCTCCAGTTTTCTGCAAAGGCTTGGGTATTTCTTGGCATTTTGACGGATACATTCTTGTTAATTTGCTGTGGCATCACTTTCTGGACATCCCCAAACAAGTGGCACAAAATCTAAATGCAGGTTTTGTAGTTCTTCTTTTTTAAATTATGCCCCAACTTTAAATCAAAATAACTTAAAAGCAGGAATATGTAACTGATAAATTATTTTTGCATCGTAACAGGATATAGGCATTTTGTTAGGCATTAGTAACAACATTTTTCTTAAGATAGTTACGACAGTATGACACAATTGCTGGACTGTTGTTTTTTGAATAACGACACACAAATGAACAGAAAACTGTCCTTAATTGACACAAATAGGCTTATAACCCCCCCCCCAAAAAAAAAAACAAAACAAAAAAAACAAAACAAAACAAAACAAAACAAAAAAAACAATAACAAACAAAAAAAACAATATAACAAACAAAAACAAAAACACACACAAACAAAAACAAACAAACAAACCCCAAAAACGAACAACAACAACAAACAAAACAAAAACAAACAACCCAATAAACAAAAACAAACAAACAACAAAACAACAAAATACAACTGTTATGACAAGGGTAGCTTGTATAAAAACTGAATCCGAGCTCAATGTATGCACCCCTGTTTTCTACCAGCATCTACAGTCATGATCTCAGCTCTTGTCAGGAGTACTTTTAGCATTTTTGCTGTTCCTAGTGCAAAAGGGTCCTTGATACGATACCACATTTCAACTGCTTTAAGTCTTTTACATGGGCTGAGAGAATCGAATCTTAGTTGTATTGATGTCATTAAAACAAAGGTCTTGAGGGGTTATTTCAGGCGAGCTTGGTATGCCAGACGATGGTTTGCTTACTCAATTTCTTTGCGACTGGCATTTGCTGACTCAACCAGGTTCTCGTGCCAGGCCAAAATGGTCATTGCCTCTTGGAGGTATTGCAAGTTACAGTGCATTCTCTTGTAAACTCTCTGGTCAAAAGTAATTATTCTCAAGTCTTGACTAAGTTGCAAATTTGACTTTTTCAATCTTATCAGCCATCTTATTTTATAGGTATCACAGGTTTATTAAATGGTGCACCACTTGTTTTGGGGCTGTTTGAAAAGTGACATCATGGCAAACAAGCAAGAAGATATGCTCCAGTCAAACTGGTATGACAAAAAGTGCCAAGAAATATTTAAGCCTGGCAGAAAACTGGAACATTCTATCTATTTTGTTTTTTTAGTAATTAGAATTTTAAATGAGAGCATGATAAAAAAACAAACAAAAAAAAACCAAACAAAAAAACACTCTGTATAGTTCAAGTAAACTTAGTCAACATCAGTTCTTGAAAGAAAAAAATGAAGCCAGTTCAGGTCTGTCTTAATTTATTTTTAGCTGTCATTCTCATAACGCAAGGTATTTTCTGTTTTATTACTTCTTTGCAATAATATTTAGCTTTGTACTCACCTGTATTCTCTGACTTAATAAACGTTGCGTTGAATCCAGTTGAGACAAAAAATGAATTTGTCCTGAGAACAACATCAAGTCTAGTTGATAATGATCTATAGGAACCAATTGATGAATTGTAGGAACCACTCAGTGAAGACAGAGGGAATCTACTTCCATATGGGTCATAGTCGTAAATCTGAGAAAAAGATTAGAGGCCACAACCAAGTTAAGGGCAATATGATGTCTGTAATATAATCCTCAATCTGTATCACTACAGGACTGTCTTTTTGTTATCAAACATAATTTCATTACAGTCATGTAGACAAAGCTGAACAAAATGCAGTGTCCTTCATCAGCTTGATGGCATTGGCGGATAAAAGAAATAGGAAAGGTTAAGCTAAAAATAAACGATAAAAAATGGAATTCGTTAACTTTTTCTTTTAATTTCCACAAAAGGCCATTATGTAGCCCCTGAAAACAAATAAACAAAACCACAGCTTACATCAACAGTGTCATCGCTGCTGTCAGAATCAACGAATTTGAGCAGGATGCCAGTCTCTGACATGATGGTCCATGTGCACTCAATGCCATTTTCGTAATAGCCTGGGTAGTTTGGTGATGAGAAACTGTCTTCTTCCATGGATGCCGTTAAGTTTCCACCACAAACATAATTTTCTGGAATAAATGAAAAAGTAATCAGGATATTGATAATATAATGATCACAATGGTTTTCCTTCCTTTCCATTGTTCCATGCCTTGGCCTGGTGGATAGGTTGGTGTGTTTTGATGATTATAAATAAAGGCTATTCCATAGTTTAATCCATAATCAGGCTTTAACTCTTAAACTGTTTGGGGCTGCTCACTGTGTCAAAAAGCTTTCTGCTAAGTGTTCAGTGCTGCTTACTGTGTCAAAAGGCTTTCTGCTTAACTGTTTGGTGCCGCTCACTGCTTCTGAAGTAGATACTACACTAAATTTGTGAAAGAATAAAATAGCGAGGCTCTAATCCAGATGTTATGGCTTTCTTGGCTTACTAAACATCTTACAAAGCCCTGAGAGTCAAATTTGACCGCAGTTTTGATGTTTTTGTCGATTTTTGCCATTTTCAGATCTGTCAATCTTTCACAAACCCAATCAGGGGCACTTAGCACAGAGCACAGCCAAAAGACATTAGATCATGGGCCACGGGGAATTTATGAGAATTTTTCCAGTGAGTTGGATACCTTGAGAGTTTAATTCCATATATTCATAAGTGTTGCCATCACTGAGTTATGGCCTCTTGAAGATCATTAGGTGTATTTTCATAAAAAATACAGTATTTGGGCTTAAAATGACCAACATTATACAGACAATCATATGATAACCACCCTGTTAGTGAAAACATAACATTTATGCTTGAAAATAAAAGAAACCAGAAAAAAAAAATTACTGAAACTTACAGTGAAAAAAAATATTTCAAAATCGATTTCTAAGTAAATCTATTGCACCTATAAAATTAAACCATATTGTTTTGTGGGTCAAGCTTATTTCAGTAAAGAGCCTTTGCAACATAAATTTTATGAAAGTATATGATATGGACTATATGAGACAAAAAAATTGCCCAAAAATATTCTCACATTGAAGAGTTATGGCCCCTTGAAGGTCGTTAGATGTATTTTTACAAAATACACCATGAATCACAGATTGTGAAAGCTGTTGTATGAGTACAGTGTTGAGAGGATGGCTAATTGTTGGAATGTGGAAACTCATACCTGTTCAACTTAAAATGTTAGCTATTGCAGATGAATTGGTGATGTTTGGACAAAATCAACAAGATTTACAGTTTAATGCCAGCATCCTAAATAGAGAATTGAAAAAGAGAGGACTCTAGCAGAGAGCCTACCAAATATAGAATTGAAATAAATAAAAATACATGTGAACAAGTGGGTAGCTACAAATATCCATGAGTCATAATATCATACCAAAGTATTAAATAAGAAACTAACCAAAGAATCTCAAAGGCAGCTAAAGTGTATTGTCAGCTTGGGCAAGTTTTCATATGGAAAAAAAGAATGGACTACAAAAACCAAAATATCAATATTCAATTCTATCTACTGCCCAACTCAAATCTATGGAAGTGAAACATGGAACTTAGATAAAACAATAAAAGTAGGTTGCAAACAAGTGAAATTAAATTTCTGAGACAATCAATAGGCAGGACAAAGAGAGATGAGATAAGAAACACAAAAATTAGAGAGGAAGTTTAAATAGAAAGCCTTGCATTTAAAAAAAAAAGAGAAGAAAAAACTTTAGTGGTTTGGCCATGTAAACAAAATGGAAAATAGCAGGACCCAAAAAAGATTTTAAAATGTAAATAACAGGGAAAGTTGACAAGAGGTTGCCAAGAGGTAAACCAAAGAAATTTTGGCACAAAGCAATCTCAGAAAGTGGAAAAAAAGGTTGTAAATTTGTAGACGCAAAAAGGAAAAGCCTTGATAGAGATCAGTGGTGAGAGTTTGTGCATAGCAAATATACCTTACACTGAAAGGTACCAAATGTAAAGATAAAGAAAGAAGAAAGAAACAGGTTTTTTTTTCAACCCAAGGGTGTGTGTACAAGTTTCAAAAGCTAAAAATGTATGTTTAATTTTAGCCCTTAAACTTTCAATAATACAAAATAGAGAATCTGAGAACAAAAGAGCCATTGTGGTTTCATTAAAAACAAGGCTCAGGTAGTTTGGAAAGGTCACACATGCGCAAGGTACACATCTGGAATACTGTCAAACAGGACTCTAACAACGGAGGCTGGTTTTCTGCCTAAGAGATGTTTTGATTCTTATTCTAATTTTATTTTGTTTTCTTTTTTAAGTGATAATAAACAGAAAATAGTATGGGCACAGAGCCAAAGAGAGTCAAAGCCATCTGTTCAGTTGATATTCCCACAGTCCTGGTAGTAGCCAGGCAATTTGGTGCTGTGGCAGGTCCTGGGTTCGATTCCTTCCTCGAACAAACTACTGTTTTCTGGTGTGTTGTTTTTCTTTCTATGGCTTTGACTCACCTCGACATGGTGCCGAAACAATCTGTTGTTTATTATCACTATTCCCCAGGGCCAGCTCCTCTATTCTTTATATATCTTTTTTGAAGTTTGTTTGGTGTGAGTTGTATCAGAGAATATTTGAGAAGCAAGTTCAACAAAAGACTGCAAGTTGTCAAGCAATTTGCTGCATGAGGCTCTCTCTCTTAATAAAAAAAAATGTATTGTAATAACCAGAACGAACCTCATGTAACCTATTTCCTTGAAATCCTCTGAAACAAGAACTTAAAATAATGTGAAAAAATGCTAATCCTGCAAATCCTTGTTCCTTAAAGAGAAAGAAAAAGCAAAAAGTGACTTGAATTCTTAGCTAACCATCTGTTTAATTTGCCCTAGATAAAATAATATTATCCAATTTAGGTGTCGGCGTGGCTCAGTGGATAGCAATGCTACTTGAAAACCTCCATTTCTTTCTGGCACAATGTTTAAATCCCAGCTCAACCACTTTTTCTTTGTTTGTGCTGGTGAGCCTGTTTGGGTGTGTTGCCTCAGTGTGTGTTTGAGATAATATTATGCTGAATCAATGTTCAAAGCAATAAGATTAACTTTTCATGTTGAATTTTCAACTTGGAGTTCACATCACATCAAGAGTGTGTGAGATCAGGCTGGTGGACAGAAAGTACTCATGATAATATACTTGCTTAATGTCAAGCTATGGGTCGGCAATACTGAATAAAGTATCGTGTTGTAGCATGATCTGCCTACTTGAGTTTCTGGATGTTACTTTTTTATTGGATACAAGTGTCAGAGTTGTACTTGTTTTCAATAATCATTGGTTGAATTTCTCTCCCTGTAGTTCTTCAAATCACTGCTGGCAATTTATTTTCAGTAATCTGTGCAGCATTACCGATTGTTCAATCACATACTTGTAGCTAAAATTTCTTTCCACTTGGATTAAAAAATGAAGATCAGATGGAAAGTGAGCAAAGTTTCTTCAAAAGTTCTTTTTATCTGCCTATTGCATTTAGATCTAAGTCAATGAGTAATAATCCTAACAATTAGCCTACACAGGTTTATTTTAGATAGATAGACCTAGTTTTTAAATTCAAGTGGAAATTATTTTTCTATATGTATGTTCATGAGAAAATAAAGATTCAATTATATGTGCTATTTCAACACACAGATGTAAAGAATGTAATGGCGTGAATGGGAAGTAGAAGAAAGAACCCTGATAATACTATTGCTGTATCTGGCAAAAAGTCTTGTGTGAACTTTGCATACTAAGAAACTTGATTGCGATTCTTTTCCTATATGAATTTGATAATGCGCATAGGTTCAGATTTCCTTTTTTTTTAATTTTGCGTTTACATCCCTGCAATAAGCACTACAGTACTTATTATGTCACGCAAGATTAGGTATGGTGGACTGATCATCTGTCTGTCCTCATTTCTTCTGATCCAGAGATTTTCCTAGCTCCTTGGAACTGGGTCTAACTAAGGTGGTATGAAGGGATATGTATAATAAAACAGAAAAATTAAAGAAGTAGTAAAAAATAAACAAAGAATAAAAAGAAATATGGTATGTGTTCAGCAACTCTGAATACTAACTGAATATTAAGGACCTGCTCGATATTTTAGGCATAACCCCTTTCAATATACATTACATGGATATCTTTAACTGACAGAACCTGGCTTCCTCTAAAATTTAAAGAAACAGAAAAAGAAAAAGAAAAACAATAACAACAAAACACAGCAACTTTACAATGAATTTGCCCTAACAAGTCTATCTAATTTATCATTTCCTTTGATATACTATGCAATTGTATACTCACTTAAAGGATCTGTTTCAATAAAGGTAGCGTTGAATCCATAGGAGACAAAAAGTGTATTTGTTCTGAGGACAACATCTAGTCTAGATGATGATGATCTGAAGGAACCAACCAATGGGCCATAGAAACCACTGATCGAAGCTACAAGGATTCTTGTTCCATTCGGGGTATAGTCAATTACCTGAGGAAATAAAAGTGACCAAAGTCAATAACTAGGCTTGAAAATGCCTGCATTTAAAACATAAATTATCCCCTTGTGTAACTCATAACCTGATAAATTTTACATCATTGTGTTCATGCATTCATAATCTTTACATGCACATGGTTACAAAAGAATAGATTTTTCTCATTGTTTTGACAACTGATGACTTTCAACATAGAAATTAGATAAAGCCTTAGGGTAGAGCCATCTGGAGAATCAAAGTTCACTTGATTCCTGCCACAAGGCCTTAAGAAATGCTGAGGCCTTTGTGCACGCCCATGCAGTGGGCGGATGAATAAGAGTGGGCATCGCATTGGCAGTAATGAGCATTACGGCCAATCATATAGTGCATCTCGGCTCACTATGACCCCGCCCAAAGGTCGTAGCAGGTGATAAGACCAGCATGGGTGGCCAAGATTGGTTGAAGTTGCCTGTCGTAAGACCATAACTTTTGTTACTGCCTTTGGGAAGAGAGAATTCTTAAATGATTCTCCCCAACTTTTACCACTATAGGACTTATCTCAGTTTTTATCAACACCCGTTTCTTCTATTTTCAGTTAACTTGCATATGTTTATTTGTTTTGACTCTCTCTCTCTCTCTCTCTCTCTCTCTCTCTGTCTGTCTCTTTTTCTCTCTCTCATCCTATCACTTCTGATTCATTCTCCTCCCCTTCCTTACTTTTACCACCCCCCCCCCTCCCCTTCATTGTTCAAAATATTTTCTCTCTTTGTCTCTCACTCTCTCCTTCCCCCTTTTAGACATCTGTTTTACTTTTATATCTCATTCTCCCTCTCTCTCAATGCTTCCCCACATCTCTCTCAGTCTCTCTATCTCTCTCTCTAACTCTTCCTCTGTCTGTCTGTCTGTCTGCCTCAATTACTGTCCCTTTCTCTTTTTGTTCCTTTCACTCTCTTGATATATGCTCCCTTCCCCCTCCCCCCAAAGTCCCTCTCTCTGTCTGTCACTTTGCCACTTTTGTTGTCTTAATATCCCACTCTTCATTTCTTACTTGACTTCGTTCACATCAATCTCAAAGAAATGAAGTAAATCTGCTGTTTAAATCCAGACATTATGTTGATTTAAACCTTTGGGAATCATATTCTTTGTATTCGATTTTCCTATGGTTTGTTCCATTCATTGAATTCTTGTGGCATTGTCTCAAGCATGCAGGCACACATTGATAACGGTTCGCGTTTTTTAGCATTGAACTGTGAAAGCTGGGATTTGTGACACTTGCAATGAAGATTGACGCCTACATTTATTTTATTCCCTCAAAGTTGACTTTGAATTGCGATCACCCTCTCGTCTGTTCCCAACAATCATTGCCTT
Source organism: Melibe viridis (assembly GCA_039654465.1). Lineage (NCBI taxonomy): Eukaryota > Metazoa > Mollusca > Gastropoda > Nudibranchia > Dendronotidae > Melibe > Melibe viridis. The sequence continues at coordinate 1,162 of JBCIKM010130031.1, read as the reverse complement.
ACTTTTCAGCCAGTTGATCCCATGGTCCATGAATGTCCATCTTTATTAATTATAAAGACACAGGCTTCCATTACAAAAGAGGGGATAAACAGGTCTTGTTCACAGGACTTCTTTAAGATCCATTGTGCACAAAATCTTGCGTCTGTCAACCTATGCCTTGTTTTTGTACATGTCCTCTGCTCTGGCAGTCCACTGGGAAGTGAAAGGACAACTTGAATTCAACTTTGAATGCCATACAGTAAGCTCTTTTTATTGGGGGGTGGGGGTAAGCAACGGTGACATGCCAGTGTTCTTCTCTCTCTCTCTCTCTCTCTCTCTCTCTCTCTCTCCTCCCTTCCCCGTCATCACCACCCCAAACAACCCCTCTCTTTATCCATCCATTTGCCCCTTTATTGTCTTAATGTCCCACTCTTTTTCGTTCATTACTTATCCGACCTCGTTCATATCACCGTCAAATAAATCAAATACATCTGTTTAACTCCAGATATAATGTTGGTTCAAATCTTTAGGAATCATTTCCTTTGTAATCAATTTTGGGTTCTGGTAATAGTCATTGAATTTTTGTTGCCTCAAGTACGTATGCAGGCACCTGGTCACACTTTTTAGCACCGGTGATGATCAGTTCGAACTGTAACGGCTGGGGTTTGTGACACTTGCAAGGAAGATTAAGGCCTGCATTCATTCTATCCCCCTTGATGTTGAGTTTGAATTGTGAGCACCCTCGTGTCCGTTAACAACAATCAGCGCCTTTATTTTCAGCCATTTGATCCCATGATCCATGAATGTCCATCTTCGTTTTTAGATATAAACACATAGGTTTCTGTTACAAAAGATGAAATTTACAAATGCTAAGGGTTGTCGTGTTTAGAGGACTGCTGTAAGGCCCATTGTAACATGCTTGCGTCTGTCAACTGATGCCTCCTTTTTGCCCTTGTTTTCTGCTCTCGCAGTCTACTGGGATGTAAAAGGACATATATTGAAATCCTGTCTGAGCACCATATAGTAAGTCCTTTTTTTTGGGGGGGGGGGGTGGAGGGGGAAGCAAATATTCTTCTCTCTCATTAAGAGAGAGAGAGAGAGAGGGAGGAGGGAAGGGAGAGAGAGAGAGAGAGAGAGAGAGAGAGAGAGAGAGAGAGAGAGAGAGAGAGAGAGAGAGAGAGAG
>JBCIKM010129920.1:0-13905 GCA_039654465.1 Melibe viridis | reverse complement strand
TGTACCAAAAAGCATGAAATAAGGGATGACCACTGAGTTGCAGACAAGACAACAAAAACAGGACATCACAGAAAAGGAGAAATAGAAAGACGAAAGCTTCAGTGTAAAAGAAAAGAAACAGAAGTAGAAGAGCCCACCAGGGACTCCCACCAACCAAAGATCTGAATAGGCTATAGTAAAACTTGTAATGCTCATGTCAAAGCCAGACAGAAAATTAAAATTTATAATAGACATAAAGATAACATTATGTTATCCTGCAAAACATAATCGGACAGAAATAAAAGATAACATTATGTTATCCTGCCAAACATAATCAGACAGAATTAGCGGTAAGTATGGCATAAACATACAGTGGAACCTCAGGTCCGGATATAACAGGGACCGGGATGTGACAGGGGTTTTGAAAATCCCCGTTTTTTCTCTTTGTCTTTAGTAAAATTTACCGGCTATAGCAGGGACCAGTAGAGTCTAATCGGTTATAACAGAGGTTCCGAAACCCATCCAATCTCACCAAATACATTACACGTAAAACGTATTACACTCCGGTGAGCTCACTGCTAAAGGCAACGAAGAGCTAGGCTAGTTCATGAATAGATGTGTAAAGCTTCCTACTCATCGCTGCTTCTCTACTACATGTACTACTACTACTAGCCTACTGTTAGTACTAGGCCTGCACTACAATACAGCGGTCATGAGCCTTGCTGCAGGCGGACAGCGCGTACTGTAACACAAAACACACAAACAGCGGTCAGCATGAAAGAGAGAGGAGAAAAAGAGAGAGAGGCTTGTTGCAAACCAGTTGCACACACCACAACCCACCCCATGACTGCTGCACTGTACGTATCGGCGAAGTCCATTCATTGTATCCCGAGCTCTTTGTTTTCACAGTCACAGGTCAGTGCACACACTCAAATGAACGAAAAGAACAAGGGCTATTCTATTGAAAAAGTGGCCCCATTTGTATAACATGGGTCTGTCTGCACTACACACACACACACACAGAGGCCTACACAACGACCAATCAGTGCGTTCTAATTTCCATTTTGGTTATTTCCCTTGAATTCGGCTATAACAGGACTCAGTTATAACAGGGATTTTAGGCTGGTCCCACCATCACTGTTATATTGAGGTTCCACTGTAGTCTCTCATGGAAATGTTTTTAAAGTGATTCTTAAGGAATATTTCACTTCAACACTTCTTGAGCAGGACACACTCTAAATATAATTTTACAAGCTCAGTTGTGTCTACTGTAAGTGTTTGACACCTCAAAGGACAACTATTACTGTTATCTTATTTAATGGATTCTCTCCTCCTTCTCTTCCTAAAAGTAATAGTTTCAATATATCAAAAAGATTTAATACTCACATTGATCTTTTTAGTATTTGTTTTGGAAATGTCAAATTCTCACGTTTTCAAAAATGAGTTCATTCATTTCTATTGTATCAGTTTCACCGGAAGTTTTTTTTTTGTCAAAATGAATATTGTGTTGCTTAGTGGAGACATACCTTTTAATCATTGACACAAATGTAGATGTATCAGGTGCCATATATATTCAAATGTTGTGTATTTTGGTCAGGTGGGTTAAGTATTTTAAGGCCACCACATGTTTTCAACAATATAATGCCCATTGAGAGTGGTTGTGTAATATTTTTTATTTTATTTTTTAGACAAGTAACCGAGGGTTTTCCATCTTGTTTTCATTTTAGGTGCTAGCATCATACCTTATCCAGGCTTTGGTGGCTACAGTTTTACAGAATATATTGTTTCTGATCCAGCTCAAGTGTGCCTCCGCTATATCCTACAGATTAAGTGACAAGGACTGATATAACATTAACATACTCCTTGCTTAAACCCGGCAGGATTTGGGCATGGTCTGTAGCTGCTTCTTTCTCTAATTACCTAGATGGGTTTTTCAATGTATAAGCTCTGATTATTTTGTGTGATGGTATTCTACTCATTTTTCCATTTGTATGTTCTTCATCTTCTTATGATTTGTTTTGCTTTGGTTTTTTTTCAATAGAAAAAAAGGATTGAATGGTTTTGAATCAATTCTAGATTAGACATAGAAAATTCAACCTTAGCATGAAGGCAGGACAGGTTTGGAACAGTCTTCAGGGCTAGGATCGTCAATTCATAAGTTCTTGGAGAATCAAGACCTGAAATACCATTTCAAAGCCATGATAAAGTGTGTCCTGCATATGGTGAGAGGTTTTCTCGAGTCCAACAAAGAGAATTTAGAGCAATCTGTACTGGAAATCATTACTAAATATCACAAAGTGTCAAGATAGTCGAAGCAAGTCAAAATGATGAAGCATGAATTTTAAAAGAATGTTTGATTATTTGTGCTGCATTCTTGTCTACAATGGTTAATTCTTCCTCTATAATAATCAAACAGAGATTAGATGAGCCTATATAAAGGAAGGAATGGTAAAATTAGACTTAAAACATCAATGCTTTATTTCAAGATGATATTTGGGTTTGTGTACAATTTTAGTTCTTTTCTCTTTTCTTTTCTTTAAAGTTATTTCTATTTGTACCATGCATGAAAACCTTTTACTTTTTCCGTTTTAAATGATTTCATATCTTCTTATTTATGATTTGATTATTAATTTGAAATTTAACCATTTTAGACTCTTCATTTCTTAACTTGAACTTGTGAATAAAGGGTCTATATAGATGTTTTATAATTCTAAATTACTTTTTCAATAATATATTTTATCGCAGCAGTAGTTTTTGAACTATCATTGACTAGATTTATCATAATGGTGCCATTCATTCAAACCGGTGAAAAGTACTAAGTAACCAAAGTTCCTTAGTTTGCTAATTTCAAATGAGTTTTAGCTCTATGAGGTTTTCATTGATTGTAGTAGCCCAGATACACATATTTTACATTATGTATCAGAATTCATGTTAGTTGAAGTATCTCAGCAGAGTGTCTGAATATTGAAAAAAAAATATCTGTTTAACTGCTCATTGTTTTTGTGATCTATCTGGTTAAAACCAAGTAAATGAATACATACCAGGTATGTTTTGTGGTTTCAATTTTGTTGGTTGCCTGGACTCTATTCTGATTTTGATGTTCCATCTTTAAAAGCAAATGGGTTTTTTTCTTTTTTAGAAAATTCATTTTCCAAATGCCCGTGGAAGAGCTCCATTTGCAGAAGATTTATATGAGGCGTGAAAAGGCTGTGATAAGTGTTTGCAACTTTTTTTGGGAAAAGTAGGTATTGATCATTGTTTAACTATCTGAATTCAAAGGTTTCATAACCATCACCTGCTTGAGGTGCCATTTCATAAAATCTTTTGCCACATCCCATATTTTATGTCAGTCAGGGACTCAAGGCAGCAATTGTTATTATATGATGCAATTAAAGTTTCCATCTCTGGTATCAATTAATGTGTCATTGCTTTTATTTCTATTTAGAATTTCATGTAGGTATGCCTTATTCATGCTGCTTTGACCCAGGGTGTTTTCATCGGGCTGTGAATAAGTTGATCAAGGCAAAATTTGTTTAACCTGATCTGTTTTAGTAAATTTGTTATTGTATGAATTCATTCTTTGAAACAAGGGGCATCTGAAAAATGTTAATAGTATCAGTAAAAATTTTCAACTAATTTTCCTAAATAATCCCTGAAGTGAATTTTAATGTTCTATGCATTAGATTGGAATCATATTTGTAGACTCTTTACAAGATATTCAAAGTGTGATATCATTAATTTTCTTTCAATTTACACTATAACTCAACTATCCCAATTTAATAAATTTTAAAAGGTTTTATTATAGATTATATTTACATTTTTGAACTCGTAGAGAGCTTTGTGATATTATTTATTTCCATACAGTTTCATTTGTTTGCGTGATGGTTTTTACCATTTGTATGAGATGCAGCTGTCACAAAAGTACCTTAATTTTTATTCCGTAATATTACAATATTACAAATCTATGTTATGATTGATGCTTTTTTCATTTACACTTATATAATATAGCTGTGCCATACCTATGTTGTGCAATTCACTGAAAGGCAGAGTTTCTATGCTGCTCATTATTTTGGAGTGGATTTTCTTTTCCTTAATTTTTAACTAATAATAATATTCAGTTTGAAACAAACAAAAAAACGCTGATTCTGTTGATTGCAAGGTGTTGGGTGGCCGACAGTTAAAATCTATAAAATATGATTATGATTGACGGATGTTGAATAGAAATGAACAAAATGTATCATACACATAAGGCATTCAAAGGATGCACATCCTATATGGCCTAACCAGTTCAGTTAAGTTAAATAAGTATACAAACACACATTCAATTCATTAACTTCACAAGAAAAAGTCTCAACAACCTTGGCCTCATTCATCAGATACTACACGGATTTAAGTTCAACCTCACTCACAGGGATCAATGTGTAAGCCTTTTCTATTTTTTTTTTTGTGTAAATCTTTTTTTTAATTTGGGAAAGTGGAGAAAATATCTATCACAGAAATTTGACAAATCAATTGGGTTTACATTAAAACATTTTTAGCTGCAGTTTTTATTTTCAGTTTGTTAGTAGTTTTTTGGGTTTTTTTCCATATTCATAAATATGCTATTTGGCATCCTCTTCGTATTTTTCAGTGTTTTTTTCCTGTATGTAGTTTAGGTCATTAAAAAAGACTTGATTAATCAAGTAGAATGGTATTTCTCATTGATGTGTTTTGCCCTTTACACGTATTTGAATTTTATGACAGATAACATGATATCATGGACAGTTGGTTGGTTGGTGTCCCTGGTGGGCACTTCTACTTCTGTTTCTTTTCCTTTACACTGAAGCTATCGTCTTACTTTTCCTCCTTTTTTGTGATGTTTTGTTTTAGGGACCCACAATACAGGAGTGTCATAGAAGAGCCCAGAGTTAAGTATGTTTGTTTATTGGAGGTTTTAGGGCCCCATGACACATGAGGGTCATAGAGGAGCCCAGAGGAAAGTAAGATGATAGAATGAGTTTAAAGAGGGAACGGATCAAAGCACAAACAGCAGATAGATAATTTACACTAAAAAATAAATATCATCTCTCTAAACAAATATCGACACCACTGAGAGATGATTTACAATGACAAAAAATATCATCCCTCCTTACAAAAATCAGCAATGGCCATCATATAAAACAGCATTATGGCACAGGAAGACTCAAGAGCTTTACACCCCCCTTTGTGTACAAAAGTACTCAGTACGTTTAAATTGTGACCCTGCAGTCATGTACCAAAAGGCATGAAATAAGGGATGACCACTAACCTAAACAAGACAACAAAAACTGGACTCAGGACAGAAAGGAGTAGGGGAAAAAGTAAGACAAAAAGCTTCAGCATAAAAGAAAAGAAACAGAAGTAGAAGAGGTACCAGGGATGCCTCCAACCTCAATTAACCAGTGGACAGACTACAGACAGTCTCCTGTAAAGTATATGAATAATGAATGACTGAATGAATATGACCTTCATTAATCCACAAGGGAAATTTTGTTTATGGTACATGGCCATATGAACAGACAGGAACAACAAAACATGAAATTGAAATACATTTTACAAGGTACATTTGTGACAGTATCTGAAATAATGAACAGATTACTTTCAGAAAGGCAGATGGCCGTTTGTACAATTACACACACACACACACATACAAACAATAAAAAATGTATTGCCTAAAAGACACAAAATTTATACCCAGTTGCCAATTCAAGCTGTTGTAGTTTGTCAAAGCTTATTGACGTACATAGTACAGATATAATATAGTGTAACACAACTGCTTGGTCCCCGTGCAGGGCAGCATTGCTCAGCAATAAGTGAAGATAAAGAATAAAAATTACAAAAAATAATTTTCTGCATCACACACTCTAAACCACAACCACTGAATTTCAATTTGCCTGTGTCAAGTCTCACCCCCTCTTCCTACTCCTCCAAAATGTGTCAAATCAACAAAGAAGTCATTGAAAATCTTAATTTGTGTTAATTTTTGTTTATATCAATGTATTAAGCACAACTTTAATTTTAAGTGCCTAATTCATGTGGGGTCAATTTGTTCAAGAAAAAGCATATCCGTATCATTTAACAAAGATGAAGCATAGATTCAGAACACAATGTTCAAAACCTAAGCGGGAACATTACGGAACCATGCTTTTCTTTACTTAAATTTTAAAAGTTTACAATGATAAGTCATATCATATTTCATTTTTAGTTTGGTATTACTAATCTATGTCCTGTGGTAAATTGGTCTTTCTCATTGAGCAAATACCACTAGGGGAACAGTAGCTATTGTTTGACTTAAGATCAAGTAATACCCCATATGTATTACTCATTATGCCAAGCAAGATTAGGCACGGTGGACTGATCATCTGCCTGTCTTTGTTCTTGTGATTCAGAGTTTTTCCCAGCTCCTTGAAGCTGGGTCCCGACACTGCTAAGGTAGTATGAAGGGATATAGATAACAAAACAAAACTATTAATCTACATTCAGCAATTAAAGCACTCTGGAAAGGAATAATACTAAAATAGTGGCAGACCTGCAAATCTATGTGGAATCTTGAAAAAAAAAAAAAAAAAAAAAAAGGAAACCTGATTTTGTTTTTGTTTATTAGTGGTTTTAGGGCCCCATAATACATAAGGGTCATAGAGGAGCCCAGAGGAAAGTAAGATGATAGAATTAGTTCAAAGAGGGAACAGATCAAACCACAAACAGCAGAGAGGTGATTTACACTTAAAATTAATATCATCTCTCAAAAAACATAGACACCACAGAGAGATAATTTTACAATGACAAAAAATGTCATCTCTCCTTAAGAAAATAATGGCTATCACTCATGACAACACAATGGTTCAGGAAGACCCATGATCTTTTAACCCCCTTTGTGTACTAAGTACTCAGTACGTTGCTCTTGTGACTCTGGGAATATGTACCAAAATGTATGAAATGGGGGATGATAATAAAAATGGGACATAACAACAGAAAAGGGGAAAAAGTAAGATATCTTCAGTGTAAAAGATAAGAAACAGAAGTAGAAGTGCCCATCAGGGACACCCACCAACCGCCCGCAGAGAAACCTGAGCTTTCCTCACCAGTGTTATTTGTTTTTCATCCTCTGAACCAAACTTTATTTGGATAAAATTACTTTTTGACTTGAAAAAGAAATCTGTGTCATTTTCCTAGAAATGGGTATATCAGTTTACAGAATAAATCAAGTCACAAAATTGGTGTGATGCAATAGCTCAGTCAGTATGAAGGGCAGAAGTGGTAGCCTTCCTTTTTAAATGCAAAAGGTAAAATAAATTTGACTTTTAAGGCAATTAACTGGTTCATTAGGGTCAGGAAAACTGAAAACAACAGATAATCTAAAACTGATTGAAACAGCAAGCTTTTTTATTAAACGTTAATGGTGGAAAAATTTCAAGCAGATGCAAAAACAATTCTTTGATGGTGACGTCAGTTCCAAAGTGAGGAAATTTGGCTTCAGAATATTTTTTACTCAGAAAATGAGGGAAAATTTCTGACGTAAACATCTACTTGAGGAAGATTTCTACATTACAATGAAAATGACGCCACTGAATAAAAACTTGAATAGTTTCCTCAAGTGTTGCAAAAAAATACATGTTTCTATCCTTGCTTATTTCTGATGCTATGATATGGACTCAATATATCTAGTCAAAGATGAACACTGACAATGATAAAAATCATATTTATGATAATATTGCCTGAAATTTCACAGTCATACAAAGAGGGTTGCTTCATAATTATAGACCAATTAAATTGGAACTCAAGTCTTAATCTTCCACACTTCAGGAATTTAAAAAAAATTGAAACCTACATACCATGAGGCATGGTATATGAGTAGTATGAGACCACTGCTAAAACTAAAATGCAGTGCATACAACAAACAAGATCGGATTTGACAGAAGAGTAGGGAAAAAATAGGATAATAGACTCAGTACAAAGATGAGAAACAAAAGTAGATGAGGCCACCTACACCAGGGTCTTCCCCAGGACATCTGCAGAACTGGAGTAAGTGGCAGGTCTGTGTCAAAGCAGAAGTGCTGTCACAGTTGAGGCACGGACACAAACTTACACTTTAATGATTCTGTCAAGTTGTGTGAAAACTAGTCTATAGAGCTTTGGCTTTGAACCTATGGTAAATGAGGAACCGGCACTGGTGGACTTTCCGGGTTTTCTACATTGTACAAGATTGTGCTTATCTGGAGCTTCAGAATGCTGTTCTGTCTTGGGGAAAATTTACTCATTCTGCTGTACAAGTCTATACAAAATGCTTCATTCTCGTCTTCATAGTAGTATTTTGCCTTCAGTTTTTTTCTGACTGGTTCAGAATTCTGCTGGGTCCTGGAGGCAGTGCCAGATGTGTCACAGGAATGGTGCAGTCATATGTGTGGAAAATAAAAATAAAAAGGCAAATTTTGAAGAAAAAAAATTGAAGGGATATGGATAACAAAACAAAACAGGTTGGTACATAGAGTGAAATGGTTATCTCATGAAAGTGTTAGGTCGAGGTAGGGTAAAAGGTCATCAGTATAAAGTTTCGCAGAATTCTTGTGAGCGCAGTGATAAAGATTGGTCAACTTGTGTTACTGTATCCTGTTCATTCCTGTTGTTAATAAATTTTGTGAGTCTGTTCCTTTTTTCTTCCTGTTTTAACTTAACATAAAGTCCTGTTGCAGCAGACTGCATATCTCTAATTTCAAAACTTTCCTAGCCACCCATTTTGTCCCCAACCCTTCCTGTTTCTTCTCTTTTCCTCTTTTTGATGTCTGACTCAAAAAAAAACCTTTTGTTTTTATCTCACAAACCCTGAAAAGACTTTTGAGTCACCCTGTATATTAGTTGAACAATACTTTTTTTTTGCTTTGAAAGATATAATCTAGATTTACAAGCATCTCCTTTTTTGGTTTACAATATATTGTAACAACTTTCAACACTGTCATTATCGACGTAACTATGACAATAAGAGTTTATCACACGATAAATGCACGCTTGCAACAAACAATGACCTGAAACATAAAACAAAACATTTGAACGGTAAAGTCAGGATGTGAGTTGTTTTTTATGTGTGTGAAAGTATGTTTCATAGAAACATGTTATGTAACTTTTGAATAAGAATTAATCCCCATCACAAAAAAGTCACCAAATAATACGGAACAATTAATAAACGTATGCCGTTAATTTTCGATTTCAACTTTCTTTTTCTCTTTTGAAAAAAATGTTATTTCCGAGCTCATGAAATTTGTTTTTCAATACTAGCAATAGCAATGTGAAAAATTTAAACTAACGAAAGGTGTTATGATAATGTTCAGGACCTTTAACTCACTTGGTCATTTGATTCCTCACAAGCTCGGAACCTCAATGCACCAAGAAAGTTTATAGCATGTTAAAGGTCCAACACCCTTCTTTTATTCACTAATCATAACTACCGACTCTTACCTTTGCTCAGAGCTAAAAAAAACTTGTTGCTCTAAGTCAGATTCTTCCCCTTTTTCTTCTGGAGAATGCTGATAGCTGATAGGTTCACTTGGTGAAGTGAAGTCATTCTCAAGACTATGAATAAAAAAAGAAAAAAAATTACTGCTTATTAGAGAGTTTGCAACAAAAGAACTTCCCATCCACACTCATTTTAATGCTTTTACTGCTCCCAGAAGATTTTTCTTGGGAAGGACAAAAGGACTGTGATGTCCAAGTGAGAAATGCACATAAAAATTCAGCACAGCTATACAGAAAGTTAAAGCAATTTAAGAAAAGGAATGCGCTCTAAGCATTGCACCTCCATCAGACTTGTGAAAGCTGAAAATGATGGTAATTGTTACAATTGTATATGAAACTTGTTCTACATTGAAAAATAAAAATGATTTTTTTTTTTTTAATTGGTAAAAGTCCCCTTTATGAAACCTTTGCCAACATATCAGCTCTTCAATTTCAGATTCATGTGTTTTGTTGCAGAACAAGTTTTAAAGGGCTTTTTTGCTATTTTGTATCTAATGAACGAAAAAAAAAGGACTTTACTCATAATCAGTACTGTACCCATTCTAAACTTTAATTCATAGGCTTTTGGTATTTAATTTAATGTTTTTCTTTTATAACAAAAAGATCAAACCTGGTTACATTTGGAATTGACTGTATATTTCTGGAAAAGGACAAATTTACAGTGCCTATGACATAACTTGGGAAAACCCTGGTTATCTTCAGTTCTCTCCTGTATCGCAGTCAATCCTTTACCCCCACCAAAGCTAAAAATGGAAGAACCTACCCATTCTGACTTACACCTGTGAAAAGGAATTCATCCATAAACTTCAAGGCTTCTCGATATTTAAATGTTTCCCTTTTTCTTGTGGCCAACCCCCTTTGAACAAGTAAATCTTGTTTCTTAATTCTCTTGTAGGAGAATAAAAGAGACCGCCATCTGACCCGACAATCAGCAACTGAAAAGAAAACAAAGTAAAAATTATCAAAAACGTGAAAGAAAGGTCCAATAACTAGCACTTTGATTTTTTATCATTGTAATGAATGTCATTGTTGATGTTGAAATGACAAATCATTCTGATAAAAATCAACTAATACCAGGGTTTTTTTTAAAAGTAAGATGAAATGACTATCTTGTTTTATGAATGACTGATGGCGCTTTCACGCTAGAGTATCAGACTAGATTGTAATGATTGCACTTCAACAAATCAAAAAAGAAAGGTAAAAATTTGGAAGTGACAACAAAAAAAAAAAAGGACAAAAATTAGGGAGGAGAACCAAAGCTGAACGCCAGTCCTCTTTGCTTTCAGTTACAGAGGCAGTATTTAATCAGGATTTAGGCCGCTTCTGATCAGGGTATGCACATGTCTCAGAAACTTAACAAAAGTGCATATAGTGGATTGGAGTGATTTTCACTCCAACACTTTCTTTGGAGATGTACTGGTTAATTTTCAGGTTATACTGGTTTATTTGATAATTTTAACAGTAACAGCAGTCGAGGCCACTATACCCTGAATTTAGACATCTTTTTTCTCCCTAATATAAGGCGCATCTGACCACAAACCGCAAATCTGCGAAACTGTTTGTAGGTAAATAAACAAAATAGAGAGGAGAACTGATGTGTATGGTAAAAAATCTGGATTATGGCAGAGCACGATCAAAGTTTACGGAATCAGATTTTGTTTTCCTGCTCTTGTCTTTTTGTTGTCTGAATCGGACAACAAGAGCTATTTCTTGTTTTCCATATGAAAAGAATTAGAATAAGATTAAAGCACTGTTTGGTGATATAATTCAACTCGCCTGACTATTATACTTTTACAGCGGTCAAACAGTATTTCATCTTTCCCATTCTAGTGAAGGGAACCTTACAGTGTTTCATTTTACATGCCTGACAAGTCTACGGAATCTGTATGGTGTGACCCGAGTATGGAAACTAAAAACTTTGAGACCATCCAATGAACGTTTTCCAGCGGGCAATATCCATCTAGAGTTTTCTACAATAATAAATCATCCTTTCGCTTACTACGGAGTGGTTTTTCATACAATTGTATGAATAACTGGACCAGTTATAATTTGTACAATTTTAGCAAAACTTCCTGGTTCCCTTTTGGGCTCTATGCCCAGATGATGGAGTTATATACATTATGAATTGCTCACAAGTAACCGCCGCTGTAGCCGAAGTGGTAGAATGTTGGGTTTGCAAGTGGAGTGTTATGTGTTCAATCCCCTGCTCCATCCATATATATTTTTTTTTTCCCAACGTATCCAATTATCAAATGCGTTCTGTATTTTTTTCACACAAAACGCTTTGCATTATTTTACACTTTGGCAAGTTACGTGATTGTTTGGGTAGTCACTTGCAAAGTGCACACACTACAACTCTGCGCCCAAAGCGACTTTGTCATTTCTTTCTCTTTAACTGTCTTTTATTCACGATTTTCCTCCATCCAACTTCAACTGTATTTTTTTCCCGGACCTTCTCTTCACTATTTTCTTCCAGTACTATTGTAGGAATATCTACTATTATAGGAATAGCCACTACCAGTAACTGTTACAAAATGTGTGGATGATGATCGCTGCACTGTTACAGTTTATTCATACGACGATATTGTCCCAAACTTCCACTCTGCGCTTGCCACAACAAGCGGTTTTCTCTATCTCTCTCTAACACAAGAACATCGTTTACCCACGATCAATCTTCCCTTCCCTCCCCTCCAGCCCCTGTCCGTATATCTTGATCTATCATCTTTATTTGCCTATTTTTTGTTTTTCTTCAATTGTACAAATAACTGGACCAGTTATTCATACGACTGTACAACCAAAAAAAAAAGTCCTCCATTCTATGAGCCACAAGGTCCACAACTGGAAGAGAACAAATTCCCGGCTAATAGTCTGTGCTGTCATTTAATAAAATTAAAAGCCCTTCCCACAGAGAAATCTCCTACTAAGGTTCTGATTTTGAGATGTTATTTCAGTATGTAATAAAATGTAGAGATTTTTTCATATCTTTTATTATTCCCGAGGTCTCCTTATTCCTGTTGTTGTAAAATATGATGCTCCTCTATATTACAATGTATCACGACCGGCTCTAGATGTGGGTCAAATCGGAGGTGATTCCCATTTCACTCACCGAGGACCAAATCCATGGACTGGTTTAGCAGGTACTCCAAGGAGTAGGAGGGACTCCGCCGTAGAGTACAAGGGCGCAGGGTTCAATTCCCGTCACGGCCGTCTTATTAAATAACTAATACACGAAAGAGATAGATTAAAAGAAATAATATTTAATAAACTAAACAGAGAACATACCTAAGAGAGAGCCATGGAGACAGGACACAACAAACTCAACACAACTGGCCGCAACAAAGAACAGACAAAGACTGACCCTTTCACACACCACGCATCCCGATCTCAGCCACTCAGCATTCATTCCACGTGAAACATGGACACGGGAAAGGAAGGTAACTAAAAAAATACAACACAATTGTCACACTATGGTTTTGAAAAACTTTGGAAACTCTGGATAGATATAGTAGGTTGAGGATCTACTAACCTGAAACATCATGGCCTGTAGCATTTTTAACTCCTTCAGCCACAAATTGCCATGCCTCGATAACTTGATCATTTTTTGCTGAATTCCGGATATAGATTTCAGGCTTTGACCTGACCAATTCTATCAAACATTCAACTTCTTCCTTGTATTTAAACCAAAACATCTCTGTTGGGGTTTGATTGATGCAAAGTGAAGGCAAAAGCCTTTTGAATTCGCTGTCTTGTTTTATTTTATAGCTTCCCGTAATAATATTTCAGGTGCTGATAGTCCTCCGTCAAGTTCGTTCTTTGCAATAACTCATCCACTCTAAAAATTCATCACACCCTTGTTAATCTTTCTCTCTGAAGCTTGGGGCCCAATAATTTGAGAAGTGTTTGTATCTGATTGAGTTTGCGGGACAAGTAAGAACTCTTTAAATACTGCGGCTAGAAAAACCAGAAAAATTATCTCTTGATCTTGTGTTAACAATAATTCGCATTTTTTATTTATTTATTTATTATTTATCACTCGATTATTTTTTTTTCCGCCACGGGAACGTGTATTGGAGACAAGTTAAGGTTGAAACAAGCATCAACTTCTTTAAACTCGTTCCACGACAAAACTTTCGTGTCAAACTTGAGTCTTTAACTTTGAGTGGTTTACGCCATTAATAACGTGGTACCTATAGCCGGCGTCGTAGTAGTAGTACAGTGGTAAGTTTGTGAAGGCCAGGTGAATGACGGCGGGAGAGTATTAAATACATAGCGTCTCTATAGCTTTAATCCACGGACAACCTCATACTCTCCCTCTCTTTCTCTGTCTCTCTCTCTCTCTCTGTTTCTCTCTCTCTCTCTCTCTCTCTCTCTCTCTCTCTCTCTCTCTCTCTCTCTCTCTCT
>JBCIKM010129809.1:0-13908 GCA_039654465.1 Melibe viridis | reverse complement strand
TCTCTCTCTCTCTCTCTCTCTCTCTCTCTCTCTCTCTCTCTCTCTCTCTCTCTCTCTCTCTCTTTCTCTTTCTCTCTGTCTCTCTCTCTCTCTCTCTGTCTCTCTCTGTCTCTGTCTATCTATGTGTTTGTCTGCTCTTCCTCCTCTCAAACAATAATTATGAACAAGTTTGTAATATATCTTTACTTCCGTATTGGTGTGTTTGTGTGTGTGTATGTGTATGTGTGTGTTTGAGTGTGTGTGTGTGTGTGTGTGTGTGTGTGTGTGTGTGTGTGTGTGTATGGGGGGGGGGACTAAAATGCGTATAAAAGGTATTTTAAGAAAATTGATTGGGGAGGAAACTTGCCATGAGTTCCTCCACTCATTTTGCTACACTTTCAAGACGGCATGAAGCACAGAATCTGCTTAGGTCCCTCCACTCATTTTGCTAAACTTTTTTGTATTGCCAGACATCAAGACGGCATGAAGCACATAATCTACTAAGGTCCCTCCACTCATTTTGCTACACTTTTTTGTATTGCCAGACATCAAGACGGCATGAAGCACAGAATCTGCTAAGGTCCCTCCACTCATTTTGCTACACTTTTTTGTATTGCCAGACATCAAGACGGCATGAAGCACAGAATCTGCTAAGGTCCCTCCACTCATTATGCTCACTTTTTTGTATTGCCAGACATCAAGACGGCACGAAGCACAGAATCTGCCAAGGTCCCCCCATTCATTCTGCTACACTTTTTTGTATTGCCAGACATCAAGACGGCATGAAGCACAGAATCTGCCAAGAGGTGTGCTCTCACGGCTCGCTGGTACTGGTAATCTTTCCTGTTCATGACGTAAGGAACTGTATTGGGAGCATAACAGACTTGCGAAAGCTTTTCAATCGAGGCACCCTCCAAGGACCTTGTTCTTTTGTAGAATAGTTTTCACCTTCCAGTACAAAGTTTGATCGAAAGTTACAACTGGTGCATTACAATAGGACTTTGCCTTCTTTGCCAAGTATAAAAGAGTGGACAATATGCTGGAATCATCAGTTGGCTTGATTCAATTCAACGGATGATAAATATTTCACTGCACGCTGCTGTGGTGATTTTCTCCATGAATCCGGACCATATATTAGTTCTATTCTTGAGAAAAATCTAATAACACTTCCATAGCAAATGGGCTCCGGCGAAAGTTTTGTCTAAATCAGGCAATGGGAAAGCTTTGGACTTAAAATGAGTTGACTTGGAGCTTGGGTCGCAGTCTACTACGAGCATGAGTATCTTCACATGCGCCCTTTTTCATCTCTTTCATTGCGATGCCTTTCCTCTTGATGATCCTAATTTTCGGGGAGTGAAGCGTGTGTATTGCTGTCATACTTAGTCCATGAAAAGTGTCCAGACAATCTAGAGTGCCAATGCCGTGGTCCCCATCGTTTGTTTGTTTGTTTGTTTTTTGGAGGTTTTAGGGCCCCACGACACATAGGGGTCACAGAGGAGCTCAGAGGAAAGTAAGATGAAAGTTTAGTTAAAAGAGGGAACAGATCAAACCACAAACAGCAAAGAGATGATTTACACTAAAAAATAAATATCATCTCTCAAAACGCATATCGACACCACCGAGAGATGATTTACAATGACAAAAAATATCACCCCTCCTAAAAAAAATTTGCAATGGCCATCACATGTAACAGCATTATGGTACAGAAAGACCCACGATCTTTAAACCCCCTTTGTGTAAAAAGTACTCAGTACGTTTAACTTGTGACCCTGCAGTCATGTAACAAAAGGCAAGAAATAAGGGATGACCACTGAGTTTCAAACAAGACAACAAAAACAGGACATTGCAGAAAAGGGGAAAAAGTAAGACGATAGCTTCAGTGTAAAAGAAAAGAAACAGAAGTAGACAAGCCCACCAGGGACTCCCACCAACCACCCGCGGTCACCATCGTCAACGACACATTGCACACAGTATGATTCTTCTAGCAGAGTCACTGCATGTTCTCTGCAATCTGCGGCAGCGCATTTAAAGAGCAATTTTAAACTTCATCATAAATTGAGCAGAATCCTAATGATTGAAAGTATCAACTATTTGTTTCGAACCTGTCCTGTGGTATATCTGCACACCAAGTGCTATCTGTAGAGGGGCAATTGCAAATTGACACCACAGAGAGGTGATTTACAATGATAAAAAATGTCATCTCACAAAACAAAGATTAAACAATGACTATCAGTCACAACACCACAATGGTCCATGAAGATCCTGGATCTTTAGACCCCTTTGTGTACTCAGTACGTTTTACAGTCTGCAGTCATGTACCAAAAGGCATGAAATAAGGGATGACCATTGAGTTGCAAACAAGACAAAAAACAAACAAAAAACAAAACAAAAGAAAAACAAACCAAAAAACAGGACATCACAGAAAAGGTGGAAAAGTAAGATGTGTAAAAAAATAGTTAAAACTGTCTGATTGTTAGTTTGTTTATTGGTGGCATCAGGGGTAGGATGACACATGAGGGTCATAGCGGGGCCCAAGGAATGAAAATGATGATAGAAACAATTAAAAGAGAGAACAGGTTCAAGCAGCAGTCAACAGTAGAAACATGATTAAAGATTAATATATAAATATGATCACTGAAAACGAAGCCATAGACCAGAAAACCAAAAACAAAACAAAAAACAAAAAAAAACAACCCTGGCATGAAGACCAGGACAACTCTAGCATCAGCTGCAGTTTATGTGCTCAGTGGCGCAGCCAGTAAGATATTGGACTCCCATGCTGAAGAGTTTGCATTCGATTCCTGCCTTTGCAATTGTCCCAACCACACTGTGGCATTGTTCTACAGCTGCCGCTTCAGTTGTCCCAGTCTAATTGTCCCGACCACACTATGGCATTGTTCTACAGCTGCCGCTTCAGTTGTCCCTGTCTAATTGTCCCAACCACACTGTGGCATTGTTCTACAGCTGCCGCTTCAGTTGTCCCAGTCTAATTGTCCCAACCACACTGTGACATTGTTCTACAGCTGCCGTTTTAGTTGTCCCAGCCTATTTGTCCCAACCAATCTATGGCATTTTCTACCATTTCAGTTGTCCCTGTCTAATTGTCCCAAGCACACTATGGCATTGTTCTACAGCTGCCGCTTCAGTTGTCCCAGTCTATTTGTCCCAAGAACACTATGGCATTGTTCTACAGCTGCCGTTTCAGTTGTCCCAGTCTTCCCTTGGAGCAGAACCAAGAAACAAATTTCCACTGTGGGGGTGAATAAAGGGAGTTAAACAAATTTATAAAGGCACAATGGCTCCGGTAGGGATCAAACCCACATCCTTTGTTTCGTTTTGTTATCCATATCCCTTCATACCACCTAAGCAGTGTCACGACCCAGCTCCAAGGAGCCGGGAAGAACTCTGGATCACAAGAAATAAAGATAGGCAGAGGATCGGTCCACCGTGCCTAATCCTGCGTGGCATGATGAGAAATACAAGGGGTATTAGTATTACTCAATCTTAAGCCAAACAATAGTTGCTGTTGCCTTGGTGGGATCTCCTCATTGATAAAGACCAGTGAGCCGATTTACCACAGGGCATAACCCCACATCCTTTGGAATGGAAATCCAACACTTTATCAACTGCAGCACAACTGCACTCTTACCAGTTCCAAACACAACTACAACAATCTTTAGGGGAACAGAATTTGAAAAAAATGCAACAAAAGCAGTTGAGAAGGTACACAATGTCATTTATTGGTGAACTAATAAAGCCATAATACAAAATATAAAAAAGTAAAGGCAGCTTGGTAACTTTCAGAACGTGTAAAAAGTCTGAAAAAATGTTACTTAATTTAAAAAGAAATGAGTTCTTACATGGATAACCCACAGGTAGTTGTGAATTTTTCTGATAGCCAGCTAAATTTTGATTTATTTCTTTAATTTGTTTATTGGTGGTGACATGGCCTGACAACACACAAGGGTCACAAAGGGTCAATTTTTTAAAGAACAATTGGTTCTGCACTGTTTCACTCAGGGGCAGGTGACAGCTCTGAAGATTATGTCTACTTTGCTGCTGTAGAGAGAATAGAAATTTGAATCAACTGCTGGATACTACAAATTTGAGATTATAAACATCCTATTCCTATGAAATGATTCTTGACTACATGTTCAGGGCAATAACTTAACAAGACTAATCAAACATTTGCCCGGTTTTAAAAACGTTTTGCTCATGTCTCACATTAACAGATCTAAGGTTGGAAACAAATGTCTATAGAAGCTGCTTTCAATTCATCGCGCGCGCGTGTGTGTGTGTGTGTGTGTGTGTGTGTGTGTGTGTGTGTGTGTGTGTGGGTGGGTGTGTGGGTGTGAAACCAATAATGTTTTTGGCGCCTCATGCCTTAAAATAAAAAAAAATTAAAAAAGCAGGTATGATTGTTGGAATGAAAATGGTTCATCAAAACAAAAAGGCAGTCCTAAATGGTATAGCATAAAAGTAAAAGCAACCATAAATGGTACATTGCTACAAAAAGGCAGTCTGAAAGTGTAAATATATCAAAACACAAGGCAGTCCTAAATGGTAAACCAAATGAAAGTCAGTCCTTAAATATATGTATATCAACACAAAAAGGCAGTCTGAAAGTGTATAATATATAACAAAACACAAAGTAAGCCTGATTGTTTTTTTGTTTGTTTGTTTATTGGTGGTTTTAGGGTCCCATGATACACAAGGGTTATAGAGGAGCTGAGGGGAAAGTAAGACGATAGAAATAGTTCAAAGAGGGAACAGATCAAACCACAAACAGCAGACAGATGATTTATACAAAAAGATAAATATCTCTCAAAACATAAATCAACAACACAGAGAGAAGATTTTCAACAACAAAAAACCCCAATCTCTCCTAACAAAAAAAGCAATGGCTATCACCCATTACAGCATTTATGGTCCAGGGAGACCCAGGATCTTTAAACTCCCTTTGTGTAATTAGTAATCGCTACATTTAACTTGGGACCCTGGAGTTATGTACCAAAAAGGCACGGAATAAGGGATGACCACGGAATCCCAACAAGAGAACAGAAACAGGACGCACGAGAAAAGAGGGAAAAGTAAGACAATAGCTACAGCAGTCCGAAGGGTAAACTGGATCAAAAAGCACTCTTGAAAGGTTTGTCAATACAAGGAGAAGTCCTGAAATGTATTACATCAACACAAAATGCAGTCCTGAATAGTATATTTATGTAAGCAGCAGTCCTGAATGGTTTATGAATACAAAATGAAGTCCTGAACAATTTCAGTCTCTGAAAGACTGATATGGACTACAAGGCGGCTAAAAAAATAAAATCATTCTGCTTTGATATATGTATATTGTAGGCAAATTAACTTGGGAATATCTATTTCAAGTTTTTCCCTCTATAAACATTTAGGACGACTCATTATTTATAAATATGGCGTAGCTGAAGCATGGGGAGCTACACAGTAATGCATTTAAACACAATGACCTCATTTCTCTGTACAGGGACAAATTTGTCAAAGTGAAAACAAGTCTTAATGAGGAAAAAAAAATATCAGATTTCAGGCCTTGCCCAAAAGGGAGATATAATATAGAGCCAGTTTTCCAAGAGAAACGTCTCTCAGTGCTGAAGGTCTTTGGTATATAATAAATACAAAACAGGAAGACATAATTCTCAGGGGCGGAAGTGGGTAGGGCATTGTGACAAGGATAGGGCTCTTGTAGCTGGACTGTGTTTCCGGTCAGATAAACACTCGACTGACGACAGCGTCAGACTGCGCTATATGCTGTATAGATATAGGAGACGGCACACAACTGAAACACAACCCTGTTACAGGGCCTTTAGGAGAGAGCATGTTGGTTTACTTTGCCCTCAACATTTTGACCAATTATGGCAAATGATGAATCAAACAGTATTACGCAATGGAAGTACAGCCCAGTGGTGTACATACCATAGATGGCACTTGCAAAAATATTTAGGTATGTAATTTGCATATATTTGCATATGACCTGACTCTAAAAAAGTAAGCACCATGCTGCTCAATTCTCACGAGTACAAAAAACAATCTAATTAAAACAACATTGCATTATATCATCAGTTATTAAAAGCTTGGCTCGTTTGATATGTATAGCAGTGTAAAAGGGAAAGTTTGTTACAAAAAAAAGTTATGCAAAATTGTTATACTCTTAACTAGTGACATTGCATATCAAAAGCAAAATATTATATTTCACAACACATTGAAGAGAATATAATAAAAAATAAGGGAAAAAAGTTCACAACCTCTTTTTACTGGAAAAGATGTTTTAAAAAATCTTGTATAAAATAAAAGGATAAAATGCATTATAGAACATAAGCACGATCACTTTGTAGAGGAGAGAGACAGGATTATAACAAGCTTTTCCTCCTTACTGTCAAAATAATCACATTATCACTTTAAAAAAAAACAAAAACAGAGAGAAAAAAACTGTTTTCACATCCACCACTCAATGAAATTTCATTTGATTGCTTTTTGATTTTGCATTGAAAAAAAAACAAAAACCCAACTATCTCCCTGAAAAAAAAATATACCCTATGAGAAATCATAAATACAGACATTGGCAACCACCTATCAATCAAATCATGTACTTTGATTTTGCACAATCCAGGGTTTCCCACCACTCTTGAAAGGTACTCAGCAAGTGACCCGTAGCTGTGTTCTTGGTTTCCCAAAAACGAGAGGTGGCCGCTGATCGGTTGTGACACTGGGCAGGCCCAAGACCAAACCCGCAATACACAGCACAAAAATAAAACAATGCTTTATTTACAGAAACTGGAGTTTATTCACAAAACCATTATTCAATCTGAGTCTTATCATTACATAAAAATGTTGAGATTCAGGATCAGGGTCTGCTGGGTAATGTCTCCTTCATCTCTGGAGATTCTGGCATGTTCGCGTAAAACTTCTGGTATGACGTGAAGTTTTACTGGCAGCTTTTGACATGAAAATAACCCAGCCATTTGGTAGTAGGGCGTGTTGGGTGTTTAGAATGCTGCTGTGTAGTAAATAATGTGAAAGACAGGCACTATTGCTGCACGTTGCTGTTAAAGACACTAACACTGCAATTCACATACGAAAAAAACAAAACAAAACAAAAAAATCAAAACAAAACAAAAAACAGAGCGATTGTGACGGTGGGTTTTTTAGGCCTATTTTTTTAAATACCTTCATTTGGGGAAAATTTGTTTTTTTAAAATCGAGTATTCGAACTCCAAAATGGATCTTTCTGATCATTTTGCTTTTTTAATTATTCATATATCTTGATTAAAACCAGATTAATGGTCTTGAAGTTATAAACTTAGTGCTAATTGAGGAGGTAAAAAATAGAGAAAATCAAGATTGAAGTTTCAACTTATACTTTTGAAAGTGCAGAGATATTTCTCATTGATTGAAGTTTAAGATGGACTTTATTGTGGAACTCATAACTGGATATACCTTGCTTTTGATCTGAATCATAAAGGTCTGCTGACTCATTTTTAGGAGCTAGACTTTCGATTCAAGCCGATTCCTTTCGTCTGTCTGCCATATTGTTTCTCTTTGTCGTTCTTAGAAACTGCTCCCTCTGACAAGTTAAATTTCACTTATTAACAAATTAATTAATGGATACAACTAAGTAAAATCTTGACATAAGTACTAAAAGAGAAGTCAGGGGTTAATTCTATTTTCTAAATGATGAAAAGCTTGAAAGGATGCGGGATAAGCTTATCCGGTTCCATGCAAAGAAACGACAGAGTATTCTGACATGCCCAAAGCTGCTACAAACATTGCCTCTCTTGTTCATTTTGATTTCATCCCAAAAACAGACGGTGTGTATCGCGTCCAGCCTTAAAAAACACTGATAGACAGTCTTTGTTTGTTTGTTTATTGGAGGTTTTAGGGCCCCACAACACACGAGGGTCATAGAGGAGCCCAATAGATAGTCTATAGACCCAAATAAACCCAAAGCTATAAAGATTTTGTAGTGTTGCCTTGGTTGATAATGACAATTTAATCCAAGGGTTATCTTAGTCAATAGGCCCGGCCCATCCCAAGGTTCATTAGGCCCAAACAGCCCACAGTTTATACAGGTTACACAGCTGATAGGCCCAAATAACCTCATCCCCCCAAAAATTCATAAACCTTGACACACATTCATCAATAAAAGAACTTTCTAAATAATACAAAAAAATTTAAATTACAAAAACTGTGTTGACAATGAACCTCCATCCACAATCATTGAGAATAAATAAATAAATACAACAGAGAGACTTTACTGATGAACAAACTTCCCATTCCACTTCCAGCTTTTGAAATGGCAGTTAATGTATTATGATGACTGTCAACACATATAACTCTCACCCATACTATCTTGACCATGCCTTATGCGCATCAGAAAAGAATATCAAATGCAGACAATAGACGTAATATGACACATATATGATGATACATTTAGCCTGATTGGTCTGTGTATAAATTTTGTGAGTGGAAAATATCAGCATAAATAGCACATTTGTATATTCGCTAAGGCATTGCATTGCTTGCAGGCAACAATCATATAACATATACGAAAATACAAGCCACCTGTTAGGCATAAGACAAAATACAAAGCCCAATAAAGTGTGCTATAAGGGAAACCTGAGAGCCTTACTTTGATCTCTATCTCTGATATGATAACAAACCAAAAACTACTCGCAAAAAGTCTAGTTTGCTGCCACAACCAGTCAAACAAATTCTCTATTCACTCCAAAGTCTCTTTATCAGAGCCTGAAACACCATCTCTGAACACTACAAAGAACTGATTGCTTTCTTCTCTCCACTCTTATCAAAGGCTGCGCATGATATCTAAGTCATTTCAAGTCCCATACATAGTAAAAAATTACACAACATTGCATAGAACCGAATGCTTGATTACTTAGGAAAAAATTTGCTTAAAACCCATAAAAAGAATTTTTAAAAGCTTAAAACAGGTAAAAAAATAATGAGGAATTCCATTGTGTAGCTTCTTGTGATTCCTGACTATATGATGGAAAATCTTTAGTCCAAGAAAGAAACTTGAAGTCATTATCTGCCAGAAACCACTTCCAGGATCCAGGCCACTGAGTTTTGCCAGATAAGCCATTCTAGATCATCAAATCAGAGAGATTGCCAGATACCATTTACTGGGTCAAGATCATTGAGACTTGCCAGACAAGACTTCCTGGATCCAGGTCAATGAGGTCGAGACACGGGCAAAGCGGTTGGCCATGGCATTGAATTGGACCAAGCCACACATGTTGCTCGTACGGCTGAGAACTCCTGCCAGGGACCATTTAGACTGTGTCGCAGAAAGGGAGGGGTCCAGGCACATCAAAGGACCTCCACTATCCCCCTGTGGAAACAAGTATTGATGTTGAAAATGATTTGTTTGTATAGAATAAGAAGATAAAAAAAAAATCAGCCTTCTATAAATAATGATTTATGAAATGATTACAATGATATTACTGTATCCATACAATGTCTTTGACAAGCGCTAACAACTGATCAGTCATTATTGTGGCCTTGATATTGTTTGATACAGTCCATTCCACCCAAAAAACCCTGTAACTTTGATGTCCACCAATGCTTTGTTTTGAAAATTTGTATGTGGCTCCGTCATTTTGTCTTAACTAAGGTGTAAATTTGATCAATATCCGTTCAGTTTTCCACCTGGTTTCTTCACAATGTATTAGCAATATTGCAATAGCTTTTTGGTCAAAATAATTTTTCTTCAATATAAACCATATAAAATTATTGCTAATGAACCCACAAAATTGTGGCATTTGAGAAGTTGTACTAATGAGATGTTTAAAATGACAAACGAGGAAATTTGATGAAAACAGTATGTAGAATATCTATTTAGACACTACAGATATGCGGGAAAATTTATATCCAAGTAAGACAGATTTGTCTCAATGACAATGCAAAGGTTGAATATGATCAGTCCAGAAAAAACAAAGTTATTCAGAAAAAATGCTGTTTTTTATTCAGGGGGTAACAGATGATAAATACTTTTTTAAAACACAATAAATCAAAGAAAATTTGTACACTTTAAAAAAAGAAAACTTCTTTTCAAGTCTTAGCAATGTTGAAAAAAGTAGAAACTTTGAAAAACCAAAAATATTATAAAGTACATTGAAAAATAGAGTCACAGAAATAAAATGGTGTACGTAGATTGACGAAATTGGTTATAATTATTTACATATATCTGAAAAACTGACCTCACAACCAGAAGGTCGGCCGTAATAGAATCCTGCACAGATGGTGGAGTTGGGGTTGATCTTTGACTCCCCGGCCTCTATATTGGATGCACACTGAGACTCTGCCCACAACTTCAGGCGAGTGTCCCGTAACTTCAATGGCCTCAGATCTGAAGAGAAGAAAATTATCAGCCTTTTACTTTAACAACTTAAGATTTAAGGTAAAAGATAAGCTATAAATAGAAAACTGACCCCCCCCCCCCCCTCCTAGCCTAAAAACATGGGATAAGGGGCTGTTCAAATATAATCTTACATCTTTTTTTGGGACTTCCCCTGCCCCTCCCTCCTCTTACGCTAGTCTCACATTTGCCAGACCCCCTCTGTAGATCAAATGTGTTTGTTATTATAGTAAAATGATAAAAGTAAATTGACTATCTTATTTTTCATCTCACAATGAGTGTATTATTACATTTGACCAAGTCCTCCGCCTATCTTACACTATTCTTACAGGCGCCAAAGACCCTCCTCCCCCCCCCCCTCCCCCTCTCTGAGGTGTAAGATTCTACTAGAACGGCCCCTTAGTTGGATGTTCAAGATAACTTAGTAATACAGGGTGATCAAAAGTCCTGTTTGGGTTTGTAATAAAAATTGTCAAAAGATAAATGGAGATAAAAACAAACTGTTTTCTGAGAGTTTAACATCAAATGTTACAATTTGATTTTGATACCATAAACAGCCATGACCAACCTTGTTAATGCCCTGAAAAAATGCTGTTGCTATCCTCTGTCGTTTGGGTCAATGATGGAAACTTTCATATACACAATTATAAGTTTAAGATGTTACAGTCATCGCATTACCATTTCTTTTGGCAGGGATAAGGAGTAACGGCAACAACAAAAAATGCAAACCACCACTAAAACCATCAATAGTGAGTTTTTAACATAATAACTCTTCAAGACAAGCCATTAAATTGAATCAGCTGTTTGCAAAAAAAAAAAATCGGCAAATGCTGAAAAATCAGCAGGATTCTAATCCCTGTTTAAGATATGTAACACTTTTAACAATTCACACAGCCAGATTGGCCATACACTCTATCCAGACAAAGACAACAATGTGTTTACAACTACAGAAAGCTGCAACGACTATGACTGTAGACTGCATTGCGGTAAAACAAGACAAGGTTTAATTACTGTATTTCCCGGAAGAATAAAGTAGAAGCTGGCACTGGAAATACACGATAATATAAGAAAACAGTGTAGGTACAGTGCTGAGTGGAGACAAAGCCATACAAACTTTCAGTTTTGTTTTTTTTCTGTGACATAGCCAGTTCAGAATAGTTTTTTTCCTATGTGAGATGAGAATGCAAGATGAATTCCACTTTTGTGGTGAATAAGGTATTTAATCTTTTATCTTTATTACTAATTTTATTGAAAGAAAGGAAAAAAATTCAAGAAAGTTGAATTTGAGCAAAGGGGGATTCAAACATGTGGCCTGCTACAGCACCCATCGCTGGTCACCACCGCAACAACGAGCTTGACCACTGAGCCATCAACAACCAATGCAATGATCGTTTCATTCAATTGTATTTATTGTAGGCATCCTATTGGGTGCATGAAAAAAAGGCCCTAAACTAGAGCGCCCCAAAACTATGTTAAAATTAACATAGTTTTACCTAACTTGGCATAATAAATTATCCAAAAAAATTTTTTTTATACATGCAAAGTTTCAATGTACTGCAATCATAGACAAATGATAAATGATCGTTTTATTAAGATTAAACAAAAATGCCCATATCATCGACTTTAGAATCGCTTCATGTTTACATGACAAACGTAATACACACCTGGTCGATTCAAATCAGATGCATTGAATATCATGGCCCCAAAATAACTTTATCATTAACAGAAAGATATGTACACTAGTATCTAGATTGCAAAAAGAGTAAACTGGTGTGGAAGTTTGATGCTTTTTTTCACATGAAATTGTTTCCTTTATCCAACTTAAGAGTTTTAAGTTTTGTGTCAAATTTGATATCCTTTGCCAATCTGCTTGCTACTGCTTTGAGGGACCATAAAAAAAAAACACAATAGATACAGATGTGAACTTTTCATGCAGTAAATAAAACTACAAAAATAATTTGTTAATGAATTTTCATAGTTATAAAACCAACAACATGGCTTCAATAAAGCTTTGCGCGAAATGCACTCTTCAGAGTCGTGCAGTGAAGTCGATGATACGGGCATTTTTTGGTAGTCTTAATACAATGGTGATATCCCACTTGTCTATAATTGCAGTACATTGAAACTTTGCATGAGTAAAATTAAGATGTTAGTCATTGCTCATGCCTAGTTTTGTTAAAACAATTTTTGTTATAAAACAGTCTTTAAGTGCTCTGGTTTTGTTTTTGTTTGTTTAACTAGCATCCTATATGTACTTATCCTTCTTCGATAAGATAGGCAAGTGCCTTACTCAAGATCATAAGGTCAATTAACTGACTACAGACCAGGTTTTATTATAACACAGTTTTATAATTACTGTATTTTGATATAGCTTACTGTGTGATTCTGACTTCCAAGATTTACATCCATCTCCAATAAGATGAGTTAGGTGCCTTACCCGAGGGTACAGAAACAACAGACCAAGTTGAGACATGATAAGGTTTGGAACTGTAATTCCATGTCACTTCCTGTGCACTTCCCACTTCCAAGATTATCCATTTTCAATACGATACGCACCTAAGAGGAGTGCCTTGCCCAAGAGCCCACAGTCAAAGACAGTGACTAGAGACCAGGTTTTATTATGACACGGTATTATGGCTACTGTACTCCCAATGTCACTCACTGTGTGATTCCGACATGAGGCCCCACCCAGCCAGATAGCAGACGGAATATGGAGTAAACACTTGATTGGCTGATGGCAGACACAGCGGCTGCACTGTGGCGGAGAAGGACAAGGGAGGGCCATTCAGTTGAAGCAGAGCTAAGTCCCATTCCACTGCTCTGTTGGGCTGAACTGTTGCCTTTGGGTGTGGGTGAATGCTGATGACGTGACGGGAATGTGTGAAGCTGCCTGGGTTGGGAAGGGTTTGGAGTGAGGAAAGGAAAAGTATTATAGCCCTTGAAGGTAGATATCTTTGACTTCATATCTCTCTCTCTCTTTCTCTCTCTCTCTCTTTCTCTCTCTCTCTGTGAATTATTTGTCAGATGGGATTTTAAAGCTAAGATCAAACGGCCAATCTTAGCTTTTTATATATATGTATTGAAAAAAAATAGTAATTAACTTAATCACTAACTCCTAGACACTTGTTTATTTATTTATTTACTTATAGCAGCCCCATCTGCTCCTTCCGTTTTTGCCAGAACCGCTCCATGACTTACCCTGCTAATTCTCATCATCAGAGACATTCAAACAACAAAACACTTAACATACACAGCAACTCAACAGGCATATATAGAAATACTTGGACTGTGCGTGCATGGAACAGTTTATATGATGACTTCTTAAAGATCTTTATTGTTAATAAGAGGAGTTTTCTTCCTCTCCATGGAACATTTGTCACTGAACAGCAGGACTTCTTCACTATCTCTCTCCACGCTCTTTAAGTAATATGTGTGTTCTGAATGTGTTTAGGGGAAGAGAGAGAGAGAGAGAGAGAGAGAGAGAGAGAGAGAGAGAGAGAGAGAGAGAGAGAGAGAGAGAGAGA
>JBCIKM010129698.1:0-13908 GCA_039654465.1 Melibe viridis | reverse complement strand
GTTTTTACCCTAGCCCTTTGTTCCTCTAAGGGAATCCATCGTAGCCTTTCCATGTTAGTTTTTGTGCTACCATTTGTTGAAATGGTCGGAGACAGCAGTACCCCTGTTATTGCCGATATCCCTCAAGTGCTCGGCTACTCTGTCGACAAGTATAGGTAGTACGCCCTGTTTCCCCTTTGTAGAGGATAGCGCATCGAGTGCACCTGAGGGCGTACACCACATTCCTAGTGGTGCTAGAGAAAGACCCCTTAATGTACCAGGACCGAGAGGGAAATAGGATGGCACACCTTGGGACAAATGAGACAGGGACGGCGACAGCCCTGGGTGCCTGACACACTGACCGAGCAGTGTTGGGTGAGTCTGCTGTGGACTATGTGGTCACGGATATTTCTATCCCTGCGATAGACCACAGAAGGGCCAAAAGGAAAGAAAAAAAATATCCTCAGTAGCAGGGTCCCTCTGAAGAAGGCTGGAGGGTTTGGAGTGAATAAGACGAGGGCCAGAGTGGCGTGGTTTGATAGAAGGACGAGAGGGTTGAAGAGCCTGGGAGTGAGAGATGGAAGACACACGACGAAGTGATGATTCGAGGACACTATCTGGGTAGCCTCTACGTCTGAAGAAGGAAAGAAGTTCTTTGCTGCGAGAGGAAAAATCTTCATTAGAATAACAGACACGTCTCAATAGAAGGAGCTGAGAGAATGGAATGGAGTTTTTGCATGGTTGAGGACGAGAAGAGGTGTATGAAAGATAAGAATGACTGTCTGTGGCTTTGTAATGGATAATGGATAGAGGTCGTGATGCGGGCAGGAGTGAAGCGCAGAGTTAGATCCAAGAAAACAATATTGGAAGAAGAGAAAAATGTAGTAAATTGGATATGAGGGTGAAATGTGTTGGGTGTTGGTACGGTCAAAGTCAAAGAAAGAAGACAGCACAGAGTGAGACATAACTCGTGACGCCGACTAACATCATCCATCATCCCACGGGCTTAAAAAAAGGTAAATTTAACGTAAATCTATCCTGGAACAAAAAATTGGAATCATGATATTGCTTTCTATTAAAAAATCGCAACTTTGATTTTGAAAAGTATTGTTGAACCGGCAACAACATGTGCAGAATCACATTGAAAAAAAAAATAATGATAAAAATTAATTCTAGTAGTACCCGGGTACCCGAAATTTTCCTTCGTTATACCCGGGTAGCTGCCTACCATTGGTATCGTAGATTAGTAAGTATGCGGTGTCAAGAAAAGCATAAGACGAAGCCACAGAGATGTAAATCACTGATTAGGTAGAATTCCCATCCTCTGGGTGAATTAATAAAGAAAAACACATTTTCACAAAAATTGGTCGCGGGGATTTTTTTAACATTTTTATCAGGGGCTCCTTTACATTGCGAAGAAGTTAACAAGTTAGTTTTTATGTATGCTCAACAAAACTAGAACAAAAACAAGCTCCTCAGGAGGTCGCGAAAAATCTAAATGCCTGCAAAATAATATCATTAATAAAATTTCAGCAAGATGTCTTTTACGAAACAGATAAAACAGGAGGATTTGACGCAGATTGTTTCAGATGCTAGATTAAGCCCTTGGGGTTGATCGCTGATATCGGAAAAGGAATCGGGCTCTGAAAAATTTGGCGAAGGAAACGAAAGTAGGTTGTCTGCTGAAAACAAGTAACAGTTTACACATAGAAACATGTGGACACCAAGTTGACTAAAATTAGGTCGCGTCAAGATTTTCCTATTTCTTGGATCATACGTGCTGTTCTTTCCTTTTTATGCTATGTCATGATAAAGTGTGTCAGCGGAAAATCGAAATAGACTGAAACATCACCCGATGCCGTGATAAACAAACAAAAAATAAATTAGCTGTCAACTGGAATCAGGTTTCTCAAACTCTCATGTGATCCCGGTTCCACTCAGTTGTTTGTGTTGATGTTTTTCCCAAGGGCAGTATTCAGAGTCTATCGTAATTTGATGTCTTCAGGCCCAAAAATGAGCCTCAGGAGCATGGCTAATGTCACAACAGACACAGTTGAGACAAATGGCGGTTTTCCTGATGAGAAACATGATTATGAGGTAAGATTAGATTTAAAAGAGAAAAACTAACACATCTGTTTGTTTTTTTAATTTCCACCAATTTAATAAACAAGAAGTCTTTGTTGCAGTCATGAGCTTCAAGCTCCCCATTTGTTACCACTACCATTACTTTCATCATTCTCATTGCCATTACCCTTTAAAAAACGGAGTGGTTATTCGTACAATAAACAAGCCTGCAACCAAGCTCTTCCCCGAAATAAAGTATGATGTATACACATCTCTCGCAATGAACCAACCGTCCAGAGATTGTTGTATTAATACGTTTCCCACTGTTCTAGGGTTAACCACCCCATCCTTTTCTAGGTCCAAGTAAGTCTGCACTGTGCGTCTTGTCGCATTGCCGCGCGTGACAACGCAATTGATACCTTGAGGGCAATGTTATCACCAACAATCGCACAAGCAGTGGCATTTGAATAAGTAATTATTTGTCCAATAGTAAAATTGAAATGTTGATTTGTTAAGTTTTCTGTTTCATTTTGCAAGGACATTCCTTGGAGTGAGAGCTTAGATTTGAGACCTTATTTGATAACATTGGTTGGATGGGAGCTGAGGAGTTAGGTACGCCACAAACAGACACAGTAGAAAAACTTGTATAATGGATTTACCATTTTAGGATTCCGATCAATGAAATAATCAGATTCCCACTCAGACACCAAGATCCAAACCAATGTCAAGGCAGTCATGGCAGGCAAGACACCACAAACACTCACACAAAAAACAACAGAGAGAAGGCTGGTTAGCATGCAAACACACACACACACACACACATACACACACACACACATACACACACACACACACTCACACATTCACTCGCTCACACACATACACAAACATCCCTTCACAAACTGTCAAGATTCACAAGAGCGTGTTGGTATAAACCCATCAGGACATAATCAGCTTCGTTCACTGAGCGTGTGTGGGAGCAAGGGTGGGAGTGGTCAGGTATGACCTAACTCTGCGTGCGTGTCTACTGTCTGTTTTAGTAATCTTCGAGGCCAGAGTGCAGTATCAGTATCGAGATATCAGTCTCAGTGCGATGGTCATGCTCAGTGTCAGTACCATTACTAGTCTCAGTCTCAGTCTCGATTGTTCAGTCTCTCTCTTATATCTTGAGTCGGTACTAGTCTCAGTACCGATACTAAGCCTCTGGTACCAAGAAATTATCGACCAGGCCATTATCGGTGTTATCGAGACCCAGTATCGAGACCGCCCAGCACTACCAGACAAGATCACACTCAATGATGTCATGCAATAAATCTACCCTAGCAGTTTTTCCTTTTTCTCTAGCACTGGGATACAGGTAAAATGTGGATATAGTCTCATGTTCCCCGCTATAGATGATTTGAGCTTGGCCACAGAGGGAATCTTGCTTGCAGAAATAGACATTCTCTCAAATCTTAATTGATCTTCTCTATTTCCTAGAGACCCACAGGGATTTTGCTCATTGTCGACTAAACACTGTGTATACACCTCGTTGTGGTAACAGTGGTCACATAAGTGCTGTGTCTGCTGAAGAAGAGTCCATTATGAATTCTGAATACTTGAAATTTATTGACTAATGGTGCGGTAATATTAAAACAGGATTTGAATGTCTTATCTGTCTACAATCCTACCACAATCCCTTTCCAGTGGCCTTCCTCCCATCGTCTTCCGGGCTGAGGACCCGAAACCCGTGGTTGCCATTGGTGGTTTTCTTAAATCCCAAAGATGTACCTAAAACAAAAATGAAAAGCCTAAAATTGGTGTTTAATTTTAGTTCCTAAAATTCAATTTGCCAAACAAGTGAATTCCAATAGCGCTGTTTTCTCTAAGCTTCTGGCAGGTTTCTCCCAGCATTTATGTTTAGCAGAGGGACAAATGGACTCCATACAACAAAAACAGCCAATGGTTTGTAGAACAGGACCTTAGCTAGTAATAATACTGCACATTTATACCGTGCAGAAAAACTATTCCTTCCCAGCCTGAGGGCTACAAGCATGGAACATAAACAATTAAAAATAACATAACATGATAATTATAAATCAGAACATACACACACGCTAACACACATAGTTATCATACACACATAACACTCAGACACACACATATGCATACAAAACTTTTGCCGAAACACAAAGCAAATTTGCATCAGTCAGTAATCAAATCATTAATCGTCCAACCATTGTCAAAAAAGGAAGGTCTTGAGGTGTCTTTCAAAAGACTCTGATGTCTTGAGAGCATGCAGCCCAGCGGTGGTCCATAGGATCCATTTTTTTTTGGTGTGACAAGATATGATGATAGCCTATGTTGTTTTAAAACCAGTGGTGTAAATCTGCTTTAATAACAAAAACAATTGTATTAGATGTAATTTTTAACAACTGTATACTAAATTAGATCTCAGCAACACTACTATTAACTATTGTGCTTTCCATTCCAGAGTGCTGTCAAGAAATTGCTCTCCTTTGTCTCCAATCCCAACCTCTTGTTGCAGAGACAGGCCAACAAGGAAGTGTTAAAACTTGGCAACATTTCAAACACAGAGAAGTTTATTTCACTTTCAGGGTTAAAGGTAATCATAAGCATCATGGAACTGTCTCTTTTTCAGTTTTTGCTCTTCAACTGTGTGGAGGACAAAGGAGCTTTAGATCTGAAGGGGCCCATTCTTTGCCCTGGGATAGACTTGTTTTTTGGAAT
This sequence comes from Melibe viridis, assembly GCA_039654465.1. Classification (NCBI taxonomy): domain Eukaryota; kingdom Metazoa; phylum Mollusca; class Gastropoda; order Nudibranchia; family Dendronotidae; genus Melibe; species Melibe viridis. The sequence continues at coordinate 9,135 of JBCIKM010129698.1, read as the reverse complement.
TATAGCATGTTTATTTTACCCTTGCTGTGAATATCTTTTTTTAAGATTATCTACACATATAGGGTTTTTTGTTTTTTTTTAAACATATCATAGTAACGTTCACTTAGTCAGGGGAAAAGTAAATGCTTACTTTAACTCCTTCTTCCCGAGCATCTAGGCATGGAATTCCCTCCCTTTGCCTCAAACTCACAGGCAGACTAGCATTGTGGGTAAAAAGCATTAGATCTTTACCAAACCACCTGAATTTATCATCAGCACCTCAAGCTGTAACAGTATTTGAGATTGGATTGGATAGGATTAAATTGGATTGGATTTTTCTATTGTTCTATTGTAAAATATGCATTTAATAAATCAAGAGCATGATACGTATATATGAACTAACTCAATGGGTGCTAAAGGTCATGAATATCAAAGGCACACTAATTTTTTTCCATTTCAAAAGCCTTACATATGAAAGAAGAGATCATGTTTCTCAATTTGTTGAAATTGTTTAAGTTTGGGATAATACAGTGTGGCACCCAGGTCTGGTCATCTAATACCTCATTGGCCTAAAAATGTTTCATTAGCACTAATAGGGTCCAATAGTTCCACTCTTTTTGTGTGTCTGTACCATCCCAGCAGCGTTTGCAGGGTCATCTAGATGTTTAATACTATTTTCCTTCTACACATCTGGCTTAACTGTGTCACCCTCAACAAGGACTCTGTGACTTAATAGCTATTATGCAATTAGAAAAGCTGTCATGTGAGTTTCAGCTCAACTAACAAAATACTTGAAATTCTTTACTTGTGTGCCATGTACTTTCTAGACAGCCCTATTAGTTATTGGGTATAAAAAGGGTTTCTTTTTTTTTTTCTTCTTTTATGTGCTTTTTTATAAAGTAGAAAGATAACCTCCCAAAGGAGGTCATGTGCTCGTCCTTGGTGTAGGTGTTCTGAGAGAGGACAGCGGAGCATTTGCAATCGTTCTCTAACTACTGGTAGGCTGACTGGTGCAGAATTTGCACTGATTGGATCGCATTGGCCTTTTTTGCCAATTATACAAGAAAGAAAAAAACTCCCGTGAAGGGGTATAAAAGTAATGCAATAACTCATCAGTTAGGAGAATTATCTATAAGTTAGACTGCTTTAAATGGTTGTTAAGGTATCAGTTATTTTTTAAAATCTATTAAGAAAACAAAACAAAAAGCACACAGATGCACCCTTACTCGCCGTTTCCCTTCTTTTGAATAGTCTAAGAAGTCTACGGTCTTAAGAATAATCTTTTCTGATTTCCTTACGTTCAATTTGTTCCAATAATTACATGTTACCTAATGAATACCTTATTCACATCCCATGCACTATTTACAGTGGTACGAATAGACTAAAACTTTTGTACAGTACAAGCACGCTGAGAAGCTCCCAGAGGCCCACCAAGACAAAACTTGCTCTTGGTGTGTCTAAATTATGCCCGCATCGACATTAATACTCAGTTCCACTGAGTCAGTCGATAAAATTGAAGAAGAAGAAGAAGTAGCACTGAAAGTACAGCTTTGATAATATGTTCAATAGCTTGCAATGGTGGCTTGGAAAACTGGATAAGAATTAACATTTCAAATGCTTCATTTTAAAGTTACTGAAGGTAATAATATGATATGAATGGTAAAAGGCCTCTTTCCCAGTTTTTCCGATGTTTGTGCCAAGTCTTAACATCTTGGGTATTGGAATAAGCTCTGTGGCCCATTTCAAAATTTTATTTGTTACAGGGGAGGGGGGGGGGGGGGAATATTTTTTATTACAACAGACAAGAGAACTTTTGGTATGTTCATATACCTTACTATACATCTGAGGAATTTTGTTGACCTAGGAAACAAGGTTATCTCTCTCTTTAAAAGAATTCTAAACAAGTCTAAAAACTGAAATTTAATGACAGTGTATGAATAATTTTTAGCACATCATTCATTTCTTCCTTGCACTGTGAGTTTGGGCATATCATATTCCATGGTGCTGTGATTTTGTCTCGTGGTTATTTGAGTACTTCAGTGTATAAATTGCGCCACGGTACATCTTAAATTGATCATTGTTGTTTTAACATCTTGCCATTCCTTTTCCCGACTGCAGCTGGAAGATGTGAACCGAATACCTATGATTCATGTCAGCGGCACCAAAGGCAAAGGGTCCACGTGTGCGCTCTGTGAGAGCATTCTTCACAGCAAGGGCTACAGAACGGGGCTGTTCACCTCCCCACACCTCGTGGAGGTTCGAGAGAGGATCCGCATTGATGGGCGACCCATCAGCAAGGATGCTTATGCCCATTATTTCTGGAAAATCTATGACAAGATCAAATTGTCACAGGAGGTAGCTTGAAAAATCAATATTTAATATTTATTTTTAAAGCGGATTTTATTGTGTGTCTGCAGTTTTGAGTGAAAAGGAATTTTCATCACAGACTTACATAGGGTGATCATAAAATAGTTAGTACTTTTAAAAAAAATGAAAATTGGCAAGTTGGAAATACAATTTTAAGCACTTTTTTTTTTAATTTTAATTTTAATTTCTTTTTTTCAGGAATTTCAAGAGAAACTCCCAGCCTACTTTACCTTTAACCTGCTTTTGTCCCTCCACGTGTTTGTGGCCGAGGGTGTGGATGTTGGCATCATGGAGGTGGGCATTGGGGGTGAGTACGACTGCACCAATTTCATACCCAACCCAGCCGTTTGCGGAGTCACCTCCCTTGGTTTTGACCATGTACGAGTTCTTGGGAACACGATAGAAGAGATTGCATGGAACAAAGCAGGTATTTTTAAGGTCAGTGAAATTGAAAGTGTGATCTACATTGTGAGATGAGTAATGGTTATGATGGATTGTGATGATGATTATGTGTTTTTTGTTTACAGAGTTTGAGGTAAAAATCAAAATAAGTAGTTAAGTTAGATAGATGAAAGGAATGGTTGAATATAATTTGATACAAGGTAGTCCGCTAATGAGCATAACAATCCTTAAATATTTCTGTTTACTGATACCCTTAAAATGACAGAAGGGAGCCTTGTGTAGAGCTGAAAACCTGTTACAGTAAGTATCATCTCGTACGGAGCTGCGAGAAATGATAGAAATTATTACATGATTTATCTGACAGCTCTTTGAAATGAACTTTCAGACTACAGATTTATTTAACTCTTAAATGATTTTATTTTTGCACAAGTTGTCATTACTAATATCCATAGTTTCTTTTGTCAAATTTATGACTATACAAAAGATGAATATTATAAGGCATTACCTAGTTGCCCGATAACTATTTACCTACAATCGAAAGCCCTATTGAGTCAAGATAAGAGATTGTGTGTGACTCAGATCATACAGGGTTGCGTGAAGTAAGAAAGAAATGATGAGGGGTGTGTGTTCTGTCCCTTGGTTTGAGTGAGGAAAGAATTAATGAGAGTTATTTGCTCTGTCCCTTGGTTTGAGTGAGGAAAGAATTAATGAGAGTTATTTGCTCTGTCCCTTCTCTGTATTGGTTGTTGCAGAGAAATTGTCCAGCCATCACAGTCAGGCAGCCGCCTGGAGCCATGCTGGTCATCCTCGACAGGGCCAAGGAAAGACAGGTACACGTGTACATTTTTGTTTGATTAATTTCCGTTGGGACAGCACAAACCATGCCAAAAAAATCCCAACAAACTCCTGTCAAGAGCTGATTGTAGATGCTCGTAGAAAACACAGGCGTGCACGTTGAGCTCTGATTCGGTTTTCATTCACGCTATCCTTGCCTTTGATGTCATATTTATTCAAATTCATTTGTTAAAACTTTTCTTTTCATAAGCCTATTCGTGTTAATTATGGACATTTTCTCTTCATTTGTGTGTCATGATCCAAAAACAGGAGTCCGGCTTTTGTTGTCTTAATTTTGTAACTCTCTTTAGTAAGATATTGTTATTAACACCAAACAAAATACCAATGATTTCCTATTACCTTGCATGAAGAATTTTTCAGCTAGCTTTCTTAGTTTATTAGTCATTCCAATTATAAAAAGCATAATGAAAAAAACAGCCTGTATTGTTTGCTTTTCTTTTTTACTCTTATCATTTATTGTGCACTTATTTGAGTTCTTTTTACTCATCCATTGTTTTTAATTTAATTTTTTTTTTTTCATCATTGTTGGTATTCCTACTAAATCTTACTTCTTCTGAGTCTAAAAAAGTCAAAACAATTCGGTCGGTTTTTCTCTGTAGAATGCATTGTACCTGGCCGCCCCGCTGGACCAGCATCTCCTGGAGCAGGAATGCACCAAGCTGGGCATATCTGGCAACCAGCAGCATGTGAATGCAGGACTGGCGGTGCAACTGGTGCACATGTGGGAGGCCAGGAAAAGCACAGGTACTGCAGGGTGGTGGAACTACCTGGACACTTACATCCTGTGACTATGCTAGGTGTTTACAGTAAAGAGGAAAGTCTGTATCATGTGACAGTGGAAGGCTTTGTACTGGTTAGCAGTTTAGCTCCGTATTCTGTAACTCTCCTGTCAGACAGGCACGCTCACCATGCCACTCCAGCCCCAGCAGGGGATCAGTATCTGTAAATCACCGAATATTACTCACTTCTTGACGGGGTTTGTTGGAAAGGGTGTGTACCAATAGTGATAACAATCAAATTGAGCGCCTGCTGCACGACATGTTTTATAACAATGTTGGATTGGCCGTGAACATGCGAAGTCAGCTTACTGACAGCACTCTGACACAAATAGCACACACATGGACTCTGCTTTCATGGATCAAAAATACCTGTTCAATGACATGGTGTAAGCAAGGTCAGGCAGGCCAGTTACAGATCTACAGAGGCATGCAGCGACCAGCCTTATCCCTCCAAATGGGAAGGTAGAGAGTAGGAGCTGAAATAGCTGACAGTAAGACAAAATGGTATAGGCTCAGTGCCAAGATGAGTTGACGCCATGGAAAGAAAGGAAAAAAAAACCCCCAGGAAGGTTGGAAGTTGTCCGAGGAGAGAATTGAACCCGGGTCCTGTCACGGTACTCATCACCTTGCCACTGCCAGGACATCGGGCCTAGCTCTGAGTGGTGGATGGCTTCCTGTTTTTTTTTCCTTCCATGGCTTTGAATCATCTCGGCACTGTGCCTATACCATTTTCTCTTATTGTAAAATTGGGAGGGGTATAGGGGGATTAAGTGGGCATGAAGAGTTTTTTAAGACAAATTTTCACACATATAAAACTTAAGTCACTAGGCAATTTTTTTAAATCTCTCCTTTTTGTGTTTTTGTGTGAAGAATAAGATTTATTTTCAAATAATTTTTTTTCGATTTAGAGCCATACATCACCATACACTGAGATGAATTCACCACAATGAAAATAAAGTGTGAGGGAGTTGTTTCTCTTGATAAAACTATTGAATGATCTCATTGCTGATCTACAATGAAAATGCTAATATGCAGAAATGTGCTTTAAAAAAAAATGTGTACAAACAATATGGTAGCAGACAGAATGATTTTTTTCAAAATGTAAACTTTGGTAGGCTTTGTGAAAGTTATTTCTATGAGAACCATTGTGAGAGATTTCCTCTGTGTTCACATATCTTAAATATTTCAGACCCAATGAAGCCAGCAGTGTGCAACGTGTCGGATACAACAGACTTCAACAAAATTCCTGTTCTCAAAACAACACACTTGGGTAACGAAATAGCTTCAGGTGTGTAAGCTACATATTAATAAAATAATCACCTAAGTAAATAAGATTTTCTCTATTTATGCCATAAGGGAATTTTGTCTCGAAGATCTTTATCCCAGGAGAAGACTGGGACAACCCAAGCATCGTCACCAGAGCAGCAGGGCAGTGTGGTTGGCCCATTGATGCTGGCAGGAATTGAGCCCACACCTTTGGCATCAGAGTCTGACGCCTTACCAATTGGGCCGTCGAGCCATATCTGCCATAATGAACTGACAAAATTGTTCTTGATTTTTAAATCTCTGGCTCAGCCCAAGTTTTTATCCCACAAAGTAGCTTATCATAGTGGTATGACTCTTGGGCACTAATGGATATTAAGCATACAGTCAAACACGGATATAGCGAACAGCCTGACACATTCCAGATTACTGCTTTATAACCGACCACCCAACCTCTTCCTCACGGGCTTGAAAGAGCGCATTAAGTTGAAGCAACCTGCGCGAAGGCCACCGCCACTCCCCACCCACCGCTCAGCACGTGCCTGGGTCAGCAGGAGCTGCGCGGTCCGAGTCATTTAAACACCCGATACGAAAACCACTATTTTCTCTTTTTATTAAAAGCTTATTGTAAAATATGAATAGAATTACACTAGACATGAATTGCAGATTTAGAGGATATAATTTTGAAAATTGTAGATGGAATAGTGAAGATATAAAAGGTTATTGAAGTTGCGCTCATAAATGCATAAAACAAAACCCAAATCATGTCACTTTAAATCACCATAGAAACTGTTCTTCACGATGAATTTATAAACCAAGGCAATGGATGGATAGTTGAAGGATGGACGAATTCACCCACTTCGTCTTATTATGGTCTCAGCAGGGGTTCTCTCACAATACCCAATTACATGTTGCATTCGTAGTTGGATGTCAGTCGGAGTCCGCAGCAACACCCGTATCCCATGGTCGAGAATAACATAGCACTGGTAGTATCGGCATACCACAAACACTGAACCGTTTCCTGATTTCATGAGTCTTTCGAAGAAGAAAACATACTTGCTTTATACGTTTGCCTATTTTATGCATTTATAATTAGACAGCAGTGAGGGGTCCCTGCGCAAACGCCTTAACGCTGAAATCTTTTTTTTTTAGATATCTGAGTTGATAAACTTCAGACTTTCGCTGTATGACATTTTTTTTTTGTTGAAAATTATAAAATTGAATTTTAATTAAAATTCAAAGCTTTAACGATATTTTTCTTTGTGTGCCTGCCCAAAAGCCGTAAAAATCGTTAAGTTATATCAGGTAACCAGAGAAAAGATCAACCAGTGACTGCATCATGGCAGGCTTGTCGTTTCTGTAAATATGGGGAGATGAGCCTGACCAAAGACCTTAACTTACGCTACATACGATGCTCAGGCGGTACATGGTGGCATGATATAAAGAGCTCACTGCCATGTTAACAGCTTTTATCATAGTATGCCGGCCTGGTTAGTAAGGAGGAGCTGAGAGTGATTAATGAGTGCTCAGTTCGTCTCACCACACTCAGTCAGAGGTAACTGGTCCACCCCCTTCAACAGTTATCAACACACATATATATATATATATATACACACACACAGAGGGGGGGGGGGGGGGTCGGCGGGGATGTTGTGGAAAAGAGAAAAGTGAATAACAATAACAACTTCAGACTGAGAACGGATGCGAAAGTGTAAGGAACAGTGCTTTTTCTGCCTACTTACATGATGTGTTTGTGGTAAATATTGACACCATGGACACTATTTTCCTCGTTAGTTAAAGATTAAATGGAAAAACGTTGAGTAATTCACACAACCTGACTATCCACCATTTTACGCACCCCAAATCGAGTTTTTGGCCTACAAGTGACCTCTGACTTCAAGGGGTGGAGCTATTGTCGATTTGTCCAGTGGTTAATTCACTCATGCTTAAGTTTAAGGAGGAGACCTCTTCCGAGCCTTTTGGTTCACCGGATACATAGTTCTTTGTAACAGTTAGAGAATACTTGTCCGGGATTTGTAATGTGTGCTTTCTAACCATCAGTTCTCTGTATCTGTGTTCTTTAGAGCGCGCTATATTTTTTCTTGAAACAAAAAGAGTGGGGAAAAGTTGGTGCCAGGAAATGTATGCTCTATATCTGTCAGTGCTCTGTAATTACGTGCTCAATATTCGTCAGTGCTCTGTAAGTGTGTGCTTTATATCCATCAGTGCTCTGTTAGCATGTGCTCTACTATACATGAAAAGACGAGGCGCAAAAAAGATGATTATCATTCAATTCTTTCTTTCCTTCATCCAGGTCTGTCGAGGTGCGTGTGGCCTGGCAGGGCCCAAACACTGAAGAGGTCAGGGGTCACCTACTACCTGGATGGGGCCCACACCATGGAGAGCATAAAGGTTAGGAGGTCACGGGGTTATAGGGTCAGGAGTTGGCTTGTGTTGTTTTAGGTCGATCAAAGGATTGGCTCTTGTCCACTGAATTCATAATGCAAGTGCAGGGAAAGGTTTGTTTGTTTTTTTTTATCAAATTGTAGCTACCATATTCACATATTGTTTTGTGGGTATCATTCATTCACTCATTTACCTTGGGGGGTGGGGGGGGGGGGGAAGAACCACCTAGTAAATTTCTATATGTATTGCTGACTTTTTTTTTTTTTTCAAGTAGCTTCATTTCTCTTTTCTATTCTCACAACTCAAGGTGTGCTCCCAATGGTTCAAGGAAACGGCTGACCAGGAAATAAAGTTGTTAAAGTGAGTAGTATTTACACTGGCTTAATATTCTACGCCTTTACTGTAAGCTCCAATGACCACACAATGAACCAAACCAGGTTGTATCAAACTGGATCGTAACATCTGTGTTTGAGGAGTGTGTGCCGTTATAAATATGCTATCCATCTGTCCTTACAATCTGATGGCCTGTGCTGTGAATTTAATGTTATAACTTGACAGAGCTTGAAGCAAGCAATAGTTACACCACTTTTGAAAAAGCTAGATTTTGATGAAGAAGAATTAAAAAAAACTGCAGACCCATTTTGAACCTCAGTCTCCTTTCTAAATTCATTGAAAAGATTGTTTATGGAGAAAAATATTTCAAATGTTATCCAAAGTTGTCATTTTCAGCTTAAAAATATTGTTAAAATTAGATCACACTTAGATTTGAAAAAAATCACAATTTTAGTCTCATCTTTCATCCTAAGTTTGCTTGATTACTGCAATGCTTTACTTGTTGGGACTGCTAAACATAGTATTCTCAGGCTTCAGAAAATCCAGAGAAGGGCGGCTAGACTAGTTATGTTGGCTGAACACGGCGATCACGTTACTCGAATTTTAGAAACTTTACACTGGTTACCATTCGCTGCATGTATTGATTTTAAAATTCCATGTTATTGTCTTTCTTCCTTTATCTTTACCTTTAGTACCTTTCGATGTAAGGTTTAATTGCTATGCACAAACTTTCGCCACTGATCCCTATCTA
>JBCIKM010129697.1:0-24082 GCA_039654465.1 Melibe viridis | reverse complement strand
CTGTTTTTTTCCTTTCTCTCTATGGCTTTGACTCACCTCGGCACTGTGTCTATACTATTTGCTATTCATTTTCAATATTTAAGTTAGAAATGTAATGCATGATATTCTTAACAGTACTGCACAATTTTCTTAGTCTTTATTCTTCTTAACAAAGATAAAAATTAATGATTTTTAAAAAGAAAGCACTCAAGTTTTGGAACAAATTAAACATTGAAAACTTAGAAGAAAAATCCACCAAAGACACGCTGAAATTGTTTTCACACTTACATGATCCACTACTTTTAAAAAGAGAAGTGTGAAGGAAATAATTTGTCCTTTTCTAATTTTCTTTGTCTCTATATCTCTCTTTTCTCTCTCTCTTCCCCTCTCAATGTATCTTCCTCTCCTCCTCTCTCCCTGTGATCAATGTGATACTTACAGCATCTTGTGGAGGCCTGACATCTTACTTTCCAGGATGCTTTGGTGCTCCAAAAGATCTTTCAGTTCCTCCTCGATGACTTTCTGGGATGCGATTAAAAAATAAAGATTTCTTTGACATTGTGATGAATGATTAAGCTGTTAATTCTTTTACAAAGTTTAAAAAATCTACTTCATATTATTTCCTCTGTTATCATCCATTTCTCAATGTTAACTCATATTCTGCAACACTCCTACTATATTCCACTCATCCAAATTTTCCATTTCTTTCCATGGCCTTTTCTCTCCTCATACTGCAGCAACACCATTTGCTTTGATAATCTGTTTCCAGTACCAGCTCCTACTTGATTTGTCATAAGTTTTTGTTTTGATGAAGAAACATCTAGCCTACTCGGATGGTAGGCTATAATATGAGACTAATCAATGTGAAATGTAAGAGGTCAAAACCTGAAATTTCCTTCATATGCATTACAGGAAAGTGTTTTCATTGGGGAATGTGTATTACTTTAAATAAGACACAAGAATACCGCTAATCTCACAGAAATAGAATAAGGTGCTTCCAAAAAAGACGAAAAGAGTGAACTGTCTTCCTTCACAACCAATAGTTTAGATAGTATGGGTCATGGGAAGGAATCCACATAACTAGTTCAGTCATCATTTATGACTGTCAAAACCCATACCTCTTCATCGCAAAGTTTTCCAAGCGATTCAGTAATTTCCTCTAAATTGGTTAAATTATCAACGTCGATCATCTTTGACGAAGACGTGGCATCGCCTTTCGCCGGACTGAGTGCCATGTTTACCAACAATCACCACTGCAGGCTTGAAACCTTTTGTATTATTTTCTAGTAAAGAGTTCTAAAAACGAAACAAAACAAGACATCACTTGTGGATCCGACCCATATTTTTTTGGTGCGACGATAGCACGTACCGATCCCTAAAAAAATATATCAGTAGATAAAATAATCTTCCATCTTCAAGATTTTAAGTTTTATTTTTCCTATTTTTTTTGCCAATAAAATTGATTTGGAATCTTATTTCAATTTGAAGTACGTTCTTCCATTATACGGTCCCTGAGCACATTCCGGATGGTCTACTTTTAATTACCAAACAAAAACATTGTCATCTTTCACTTCCTATATGTGTTTATTCCCTGCCAAAATGGCGAATGGTATGCCCAGATCTGGCGATTTCGAGGTGTTTATTCGACAACAGTGGTGCCCGGTTAGTGTAACCCTAAATGAAGAGTCTCTAACCCTCACACTCACTGAAAATCCTGATCATTCGAATGGAGTGAATGGATCTATCGATGCAGGTCATGGACTTGTGAACGGAAATAATGAGCTACCCGAGTTGTCAATCACTGGACAGAAAAGATACGTGAAGGTAAAGCCCTCTTTATGTTTTTAGAACTTAAAAAACAAACAAAATACAAACTTGTATGGTGCTTTTTCTCAATAGCTTCCATAGCTTGACCTTGAGCTGTTAAACTTATTGGAATGAGTTTTGTAACTCTCCATAATGACTGCAAAATTATTCCATTCATGCTTGAAAGCCAACCTCACAAAATCAAAACTCAATCAAGAAACTTGACAAGGAGAGGATTTCCACAGTTGGCATCCAAACTTTAAATGGTTAATATAATAAAGCCTTCACATGCTTTCAGAAAATTTATAAGTATTTATTTTGTCAGGATCATAGCGGCTTCAGACTTTATCCTTGCTATAATAATGGTATTTTAACTGTGATTAGGAATGGTACCAGAAAATACAGTGCAACCTCGCTATAACAACAACTGTTATAATGACATTCCCTGAATAGCGACATGGTACTCTGGTCCCGATTATTTTACTAGATATCATCATTAAAAAAAACCTCTCTATAGCGACGTAGAAGTAGGCAAAACCCCTGAATGGCAACATTGAAATTCCTGGTCCGACGTAACTTCTACTAATGAATTCAGCCCAGTTCTTATTATCCAATAGAAAGCGATGTTTTTAAATCAATTAGTAGTCATTATTTGTACAACACCACAGCCAATGAAAATGTTTTGTTTTTTGTCTACATGGCATAGCCAATGAAAATGCTTGTTTTTCGTCTACTTGACTCAGCTGGTTGGGTATAAGTATTGTTTTACCAGTCAATTATTTCTACATTCATCATTCATCGATTATGACGTAAGATACAGCTCTACAACAATACAACTTTACAAGATGTCTACATCCCCCGGTATTCCAAACAAGCTGAAAAGGAAAGCTTTGACAATTGACCTTACTCAGTTTTTCGGGAATTCCTGATCCGTTGGCTTCTGGGAATGGCCATTTTGTTCGCTTACTTTTGTAACCACGACGTTGAAATATTCGACTGACCTGCTAAATTACTTGCCGTGGTTGTTGCGACTAAACACTGTTTGTCGTGAAAAACAAAAGAAAACATCAATGTAAAATGAAATTACATGGTAGGCTACTGCAGCTTTGATACAAAAGGCAAACTAAAAGCACAACGCAGAAAACTGATAATTTGTCATCTCGAGGTCAAAGACCTCTGGCTCGCATTGGTCATACGGATGCATTTAAAAAAAAAAAAATTGGGGGTGGGGGGGGGGGAGTGGCAACATCGTGCTTTAAATTTCCCCTACCCCTCAGAGAGAGAGGGAGAGACCGGCTATGCCCGCAGTTAGTACGAACATGTCTTGATACATTAAATAAAAAGGAAAAGGCAACATGAGAGCGTACGATTAGTAGCATTGATACAAGAGGCAAGGAAAAAGAGCAACGTCCACACACACACACACACACACACACTGTAGGCTGTTCACACACACAAAAAGCAAAACATTTTTTATGTGGCCATGTTTGCAAATGAATACATACCGGTCCCAAGCCTGGATAAACTACAAAGGGAAAATTGAAAATTACTCACTACAAGGCCCCACCCCCTCCTGACATGGACAACCCCTCGGTCCCGACGATGTCGTAATAGCGAGGTTGCACTGTAGTGTGTGACTATCAAAATCTATCTTAAGTGATAGAGAAAGGAAAAGGAATTGGGGTTGTTCACCAAGTCACCAAGAGAAGAATTTGAACCCTTGATGTATCCACTATCAGAGAATTCTGTACTTAAGTTTGGTTTGATAAAGAATGTGTTTGTCTTTTTATGTCTGCATGTCTGCGTCTGTAACAGGTTGTGAAGGAAGAACAGCATGGCTTGGGTATCAGTATCAAGGGAGGAATGGAGAACCGAATGCCGATCCTCATATCCAAAATCTTCAAAAACATGGCCGCAGATAAGACGGAGAAGCTGTACGTTGGGGATGCCATCTTGTCTGTGAATGGAGAGGACCTAAGAGAGGCAAGTCATGATGATGCTGTGAAAGCTCTCAAGAAGGCGGGGAAGGTGGTGGAGATGGAGGGTGAGTGAAACAATTTAATTTTAATTTCTTTCTTTTTTTTTTTCATTTTTTACTGGAAATGTAGCTTACTGATACTAGAATTGGAGGATTACTTTGTGATTGACATTTAAAATCCAATATACATGCTTTTTTATATCTCTTTCTTTTTCCAGTGAAATATCTACGAGAAGTGACCCCGTACTTCAGGAAATCATCACCTCTCAATGAACTTGGGTGGGGAACCCAAGACTCGGCCCATAAAGACGGATCCAAATCCGGCAATTCTTGGTCTGAGACCAAAACCCTCCCTCTCAAAATGTGCTACTTGTGCCGAAATCTCACTATGCATGATAATGAGAAGAGAACTCTAGAGCTCCATTCCCCAGATGGGAAGGGTGTTTGCGTTCTCAAACTCCCCGACCCGGTCACAGCTTCTGATTGGTTCAATGCCATCCATTCAAATGTTCTCATGTTGACTAAGCAAGCCATTGACGATGCCAACCAAACTCTCAGCTCGGCTCCAAACCAGAATGAAATCAGGCATATGGGGTGGCTCTCTGAACAGGTGAATTTTTCTCGTGTTTTTATTTAATGTTCCTGAACCCAATGCTGACTATCTGCAGACATGACTTGGCGGTCATCAAAACCTCAGTGACGTCGTATTTGTAATTGTAGCCTGATTGACTTACTTGACCAATAAATGTCTTCAACCAGAGACATCCTCCAACTTTCCAGTTTCATCTGTCCTCCTTATCTTTGCTTTTCCTGTCTAACATGGGCCATGTCATCTCTTGAAGTTTGTCCGGTCTTATAGACTTTTCAAGCACAATTTATCTACTAGGTTTTTTTCCCGTTTGTTTCTTACTTGTTTTAGGGCAGTCTGAGAAAGAAGGGTCGTAGGGGCACCTGCTGATAGGCTTTAAAAGATTGTTTTGACAATCCTAGGATGGATATGTGAACCAACAATAAAGAATTGTAAAATCTTTATGTTGAATAAGTGCGAAAAAAAATGTCAAGGGTCAAAGATTGATGATGTACGCCGGCTTTACTGGTGAATGGAAATCTAAAACATGTCCAGACGGTGGATTACTATTTTTTTAAATATTTCAATTAGAGGTTTGTGCTTATCTGGCATGGGTGTTGCAAGGAAAATTACTTTTTAAAACTTTGATCCAAAAACTGTCTGACTTTATCTAGGGCACAGATTAATCCATTTCCCTATGTACTATAATTTCATGAGAGTTGTTGTCTCATTTAGAAAATTAAATTAAAGGACAAAAGTCTAACGATATACACAGTGACGGCATTGTTTTTGTTTTAGTATTATTGAGTTAAATTGAATGCATGATTTATGATTCCTCATCACAGTTATCTGGGGACCAGGGCAGCGTGACATGGAAACCTGTGTTCATTGCCTTGACAGACAAAGACATTTTGTTGTACGACACGGCACCATGGAGCAAGGAAGAATGGGCCACTCCCTTCCAGTCCCACCCTCTACTAGCCACCAGGTGAGAGGTCATAGGGTTAGAGTTCAGAGTTGGCCACGCCCTTACCAGTCCCAACCCTCACTGACCACCAGTAAGAGGTTAAGTCTCAGGGTGGGAAGTCAGCAGGGGTGAAGGCTCGCTGGCTATAGTCTTGTCTTACTTGCGCCTACAAAAAGTCTATACTTTCAGCCCATGTGAAGGCTGGTAACTTTCACTCCTAGAGGTCAGCTTCCATCAAGCAGCCTTCTGGAGGGAGGGCAAAAAGGGTCATAATCGTTTGAGAAACAAAGTGATGACATCGTTTTATTTGTTAGTCTTCTACAGAAAGAAATTCCTGTGTGGGATCTGTTATCAGTAAGATTGTAAGGACCGTAGCAATGCATTGTTGTATTTATTGCAGAGCTCATTTCATACCTGAGTTACATGAGGTGAGAAGGGCAAAATGCTTTACCCAAGGGCAGAGGGCACAGTGGAACAGTAGAATTCCTACGAGGTTCTGGTCCTATGGACTGGCCTTGTCTTGTAGCTGTTTGAATCGGTCAAATCATTTAAATGAGCCTTTTTACATTTTATTACAAAATTAAGTAAATGGCATGAAGTGAGCCAGTCAGTATCTTGTCCTCTAGTTGGCATGGATCTATAATTAATTGCTCAGTCTGCAATTTCAGGTGTAAGCAAGAGACTTAGTTGCCAACTACCACTTTGTGGAGTGTGCCATGCATCAGGGCTCAGGACTGTTGTGTTTTGGTGATGTTCAAGGATATTGGAGATGAATTGAACTAACTGAAATAACTCGTTAAAAACCCCCAAACAGCATGTTGCTAATTTGAAATCAAGTTAACTTTCACATTTTGCCTCTTACACAGAATGACAGACACAACATGTCAACAATCTGAGACCAATAAAATTTCACATTTTTTTTCTTCTTGTTCATTTTTATATTAAAAAATGATAGATTAATGGTAATATTATCATACATTTTTATTGCACAGGCAACGCACTCTTAACTAAAATCTTTGGTCTGGCAGCAATACAATGACATAGGTTATTAGTGGAAATAACTTAAAAAATATTATTTGTTACCATTATTATCATGAAAATGATTATTTTCATTTTTGTTCATTTTTAGGCTGGTTCACTGCAGCAAACAGGACAGCCAGCTATCTGGAGCAGATGTCATGTCCTTCGGGACACGGAGTGGGGCAAGGAGCGGGGTGGAAGTGCATGTTTTTCGGGTGGAGACCCAGCGGGACTTGGCATTTTGGTCTCGGGCATTGGTGCAAGGGTCGCATGGTGCAGCCGCCATCACCAAACAAGTTTCTTGTGGTAGGGCAGCACACACGAAATCCATCTCATTAATTGCACACATGTGGTTTTTTTACAAAGAATTGTTCATGGTATGATTATCTCTTTTTTATAAAGTTGATTAATAGTACTACTCCGTTTGCAAAAGATTTTATACCTTTTTTTTTTTCTCTCTCGATGATTTTACAAAATAACTTGAGATGTGATAAATTGTATGACTATCTTTTAGAAATTCTTGATTCTCACATGTTTATAATGATTTGGTTTCTGAAGGGTGTGGGTTGGATTCCTGCCTGAGTCTATGCACCTACTGCACTGCAGCTGATGCTTGGGTTGTCCCATTCTTCTCTTGGGACATAATATGTAGACAAATGAATTGTAATGTATTCATTTAATTCATTCTCTATATTTCAATACCCTTTGACCTCCAGGTGTCACCTGGAAGGGCAAGAAGGCTAAGCTGACTGTGCACTATGAAGATGGCTTCCTCCTACGAGAAGAGTCTGATGGGGTGGATCGGGGTCAAGGTCAGGGTGATGTGCTGTGGACTTTCCCCTTTGAGCGGCTCAGGCTATCCTCTGACGACGGGCATAGACTTCTGTGGCTTGACTTTGCGGATGGAGGAGAAATGGTGAGAAAAATCTAAAGCATTTCACCATCACAAGTAAATCACAGGAAGTAGGAAATTATTCCTACTGTTTTATGCATCTGATGGCAGTCCGAGCAGTTTATTTTGAAATGGTCCATAAGGATGTGGCTTTGCCCCAGAATTACCCCGGATCACAAAACATATTTTTATCAGCTGATGGGGGTTTAATATGTTGTTTTTTTCCCAATAGAACTCTGTAATAAATGCAAAGATACTAAAATTCTTTTTTCTTTTTTCATTAGTGAGAATGTTATTAAAAATTAGAAAACATGATTTTTGTTCTTTTTGCTCAGATGCCAAATTTGAACTAATATGACAAGAGAATGAGAATGAAGAGTACCAGAGAAAAATGGTGTTTCTTTTATCCTTAGCTTTTAAAATCATCAAATTTTCAGTGATGTGAGTCGTTACTAGATTTCATTTCTTTATGTCTTATTGTTAATTCAGGAATTATTTGTTCCGCACAACCCCTTTGGGCAATTAAGATCTTACGATGATTATTGCTTGCACATTCCCAAAACAAAGGGTTTTGTGGATAGAGTGGGGCCATCAGTGTTGGACTCCCTCCCATTAAATCTTTGAACTGTACCCACATTTTAAAAAAAACAACTTGAGACTCTCCTTTTCACTAAGCACCTCTCCATCTGGGCCGCAATACAATGTACATCAGTTTACAATGTAATATTTCCTTTTGCTTGAATTGTGCCTTATTTTGTACCATTTTGGGTACAGGGTCTTTATGCTTTTTAGTTCACGTTTCTTTGATATGAATGTAGTAGACCTTCTTATTGTAGATTTGTATGGCATTTTAGAGTTACTATACCTTGTATCGTAGTCTGTGTGTTTTATTTTTTGCTGTTGTGAAGTGCTTTGAGACCTCGGTGAAAGGCGCTTTATAAATAAACTTTATTACTATTATTGTTATTATTATTATTAAAAACTTTTTGCATTGCCATATAAGAAGAAAAGATATCTCGTAAAAGCTCATTTACTGCAGTAAACAATGACATCATATTTTTAGATTGATACATCTGCTTGAGGTCCTATTCCAATAAGTTGAAGGAAGACACATAATCAGAGTTAACACTCCTAATCCTTCTAATCAAATTGTAAAGATTGAAATGGGGATTTTAGATGATTATAAATGTCAATTATTTCCTTTTTTTTCCTTGTCATTTTCTCCTCCCCTAGGAGCTGGACCTCAACTCGTGCCCCAAGCCAATCGTGTTTGTCATCCACACCTTCCTTTCTGCTAAGGTCAGCCGAGCTGGTCTTATAGCCTGATGATGAAGTAGATGACCAGGATTATAAACACTGTGTGGGTCTCTGTGTGTGCACTGGCAGTCAATATGGCTAGTATGTAACAAAGTAAAGGACAGTTGGTTTAACATAGCACCTTTGTGTGCGTACTCTTAGTTGATTTAGCTACTACACACCTAAGGCACAGGTTCTATGTACATAGTGCCATGGCATGTATCTTTGTGTGTGTGTGTGTGTGTGTGTGTGTGTGTGCTCTTGCTTGACTCCACTTCTCCGTTGGGGTTCAATAACTATAGATTTCCTCTGGGAGCAGGCAGAGATGCTGGATGCTAGTTTGTAGACGACCTCTTTCCTCTGAATGGGGCCTGAGAGTTAGAGCAAGAAGTAAGTAAGTGTGTGCACACACAGAGTGGTCAGTACAAAGGTTATGGGGTAGAGGATAGTTGACACAAAGCCCATGTAGTTACTCCACCTTCCTCCGATAGAATTCCTACCCCAGGATCTGAGCTGAAATACCCACAGAGCATAATAATCAAATTTCCACCTTTTGTGAGAGTGATCTGAAATTTATTGACTGCGCGATGGAGACAGAGAATTGCTTTCCTCTTCCTTTGTTTTCTTGTGTCTGTGTGAAAAAGATGTGGACAAGATGCTTGCCTTAGAAGGATGTGTGACAGAGAAATGTGGATTCCTTTGAGGAGCTTTTTATATCTGTGTGATGTACCGTATGTTGCTTGTGCATACATTTTCCAGTTTTCATTTTTGCTGATGAGGACATGTGTCTATTTTTTAAGTACGGCAAACATCGATTTGACCCTGAGCTTTCATGAGAGTCTGTGTAGCAGTGGTTGCATTGAAGGGGTAGGATAGGCCTGTCTGTGAGCAAGGTGGCTCAGTGAGTAAGATAGAGGACTTCCATGCTGAAGAGTGCAGATTTGACGCCATGCCTATCATCTCGCTGCTGATACCTAAATTATCCCTGTCTTTCTGTGAGAGAGACCTGGATAGAAAATTTCATCTTCAGGAATAGGTATTGAAGAGACTTTTGTTCAGGAATAGTTGAGGATAAGCTGATATTAAATATAATTTAGATGTTTTTATAAATTTATAATAATATATGATTTTTAGACAGGGTATTTCTTTTAACAACATTAAGAAATATTTATTTGTGTTTAGAAAGGCGTGCAATTTTTCCAACATTGTATCTGTTTTGAAAAACACAGAATTGTGGCGGGAAGGAAGACTCACTTTAATTTTTTGGGTTGTATGTGTATGAGAGGAGGTTGTGGTCGTATTCTATTTTATTGTCATTGCAGCGATCGGTCTCAGTCCAAGAGACTGAAAATCCCATGGTAGGTTTATTGGTTGGTTGTTTTTTTATATTTTCATTTTGGAAATTGTTGGTTGTGAAGAGAAGGCAGATCTGTGTCTTTATCACCTCATCATGTTACTGGGAAAGATCTTTACAAGTTTGGTGTCTGTAAGATTTATACAGCTGCTTAGAGATATTTCACTCTATCCATCCATCATCATCATCATCATCCATCCATCCATCTATCCATCCATCCATCCATCCATCCATCATCATCATCATCCATCCATCCATCTATCCATCCATCCATCATCATCATCATCCATCCATCCATCAATCCATTGTCATCATCCATCTATCCATCCATCATCATCATCGATCAATTCATCCATCCATATCTCCACCCATCCATCACATTCTGCCACCCAGTCTAAACTTGCTGTACTCATCCCATATTGAGTCTATGTATCCTTAGAATGAAATGCATTTATGGTTAAAAATTAATAATAGTCAACCTCCTTAATTCTTATCACTGCTGTCGCATTGTATTACTTATTTTAACATTTATTTTTATCATTATTAATATTATTGTTTCTTTTTTAAATATTTTTTTATTATTATTATTATTGATATTATTATTTTTATTATTATTATTATTATTATTATTATTATTATTATTATAGCATTGTTTCCAAACTGCCTACTATTGCTAAAATCAAATTCAAGAATGTGATCCATCTGTTGTGATTAACTTCATGTTTTATCTGTCGTTATCAATTAGTCATCCCTATCTGAGATCTCATGGCCAACTGTTGAATATAATTATGAGTGGAAGCCAAGAATGAAAATCTATAATTTCTTATCCCTCAACATCTTTCACCAACCATTGTGAGAGAGGCCTTGTTTGTGACTATCGACTTACTTGACATAAATCCCTTCCTCAGAATAGTCGTCTGACTTCTCTGTAGATGTTTGTGTCTCCCCTATGACGGTTTTGAGCAATGTTGCCAATGTATTGGAGATCTTTCAATGTCCTGAACTCAATATTCACTCTTTTTATGTCTTGTCTGAAGGTTATCACTGAAGATGTCTTTGTTCCTGTGCATTGTTCAAAGTAGATTTACCGTGATTTGTTGCCTGGGATGTTTTTGTCTTGTGAAAGGATATGTATTTTGAATACTCAAATACTGTGAATGATAAAAGTGTTATGGTTGTTTTGCGTATGTCATTACTATTGTCTATATCCTTAAAAGAGTCTTCCATTCTTGTTCATTGCTTCTCTTTTCTCAGGTCTATGTTCATGTCTTAGCTTTTTTTTTATCCTTCTGTCTCTCTTTACTGTCCTTCAACCCCTTACTTTTTCTTCTTAAATCAAGGTAATTAATTACAGATCCTTTCACCACTTTTATTTCTGTGAACAAGCAATGTGGGTGAATGAAACAAACTTTTTCAGGAGTTTCAAAGAACTTGAATTTTTTTAATAAAAGAAAATTGCAGTAATGGCCGACCTTCTTTTAAAGACAGTAAGAAAGTGAAGCTTGTTTTAACCAGTGATTTTCTGAGGCAGCAACATGAGCCTGCTAAGACTTGCTTTCATGAATTTCATTGGGGAAAACAGAGTTTTGTTCTGAGCTGGTGGTCAGTGTCTATGGTGATCAGTGTTACTTACTTATGCCCATCACTCATGGTTGAGCACAGGCCATCAACAACACTCCGTCATTGCACTCTGTTCTGGGCTGCCTGTTGCAAACTGGCCCAAGTCTTACCATCATTATTCTTCCATCTCCTCTTCCATGTTTCTCCTCCAAGTGCTGCGAGGCCGACCCCTATTCCTTTTTCCCTGCGGATTCCATTTTAGGGAGTGATGTGTGTTGTGGTATTCGACGAGGATTTCCTGAGGGTGTGGCGATCAGTGTACTGCCAGTGATGTGCTCATATGGGGAGCTGTGTGCCATTACACACCTTGGCTCATTTTGTAAGGGGTGTCAGACACCCGTTCTCAAGGGTATAGGTTGGATTCCTGCCAGGCCCATTATCACACTGCAGCTGATGCACAGGGTTGTCACAGTCATCCTTCGGTACAGACCCCAGAGAAAAGCATCCTTCTTTGGGATAAAAGAAAACCATTTTCTCCATTTGTCCTCAGACTATAATATAATCCTCTTATATAAAGAAGATCGTTGTTGATTTGTAGGTGAGGATCCAAAATTGGTCATCATAACAACTAGGGGCTTGGTTTAGTGAACACGGATTGAGTCCTGATGGCTCTAGGCAGGGATAGAGGGCTGCAACGTTTATGCCCCGGCCAATTCAATTCAGAGCTGCCTTTGCCTGGCCTTGTCTTTCGAAAAAACAGCGTCTTCAGGTTTTCTCACATCTCCCATTATCATTCCTTTCATCTTGTGTCAGGTTTTAGTGTAATCTCTGCTTTCTCATTCATAGATCTAACTGCAACCATTAAATGACATTATCTTACCCTTAGTTTGTAATTTGCTACTTAACCTCATTCAGATCAGGCGATTGTTTAATTCTAATCCCTTTAACTTAAACCGTCCTCTTCAGATCAAATCACCGTAGCTATTAATCAAATTCTAAATGACCATCATGCTAAAACCTCAGAACATATTTTAAATTTTATGTCATTCTCTAACATAGGCAGTGACAATCTTTTGTCATAGACATTTCCAGTTGCATGTTTACAGGGTTGTGACGTCACCACTACAGGTCTGTGTGTGTGTGGATCATTATGTTTACGTTATCTACCTACCTAACTAAAAAAAAAAAAGGTGCTTTTGCGTCCTGACTAATTTTTGTGAATTAATTGTTGCATTTAATTTTATATATATATTTTTTTTTTTTTTTACTTCTTGAACAAGTGCTGTCCAAAGTCGTCATGACCCCTGACCCCTTTGTAAGATCCATCTCTGTCTGTCTCTGCTTTTCTATTCTATTTTATACAACCCACCCGCCTTTCCTTGAAGTCAAAGGAGAAGAAGGTAGAAAGTAACAACACACAGACTGCTCTACTTTCAAGTCTTTTCTCGTGTACTGAATCAAACATCAGTCAAGAAATCAAGAGGCAGAGAACACTTAAAATACTTCTTGTCGGTTGACTCATTGCCATGCAGTGCATGCTTTGATCACTTTGTTGTCATCAGTTTTCAGGGAAATGTATCGATGTAATTTAAGCATGCAAATGGTGCAATTTTTTATTGACAATGCGGAAAAATTGGAACAGTCAACTTTGAGAGGTTGCTAAGCTCAGTGATGCAGTCAGGTGCTTTTATTAGAATATAAAGAGTGCTATTCATGTACGTTATTGTTGATGTTTGCTTGTAAAAATTGATATACAATATTGATATAATTTATTGTGATGCAGTTTATGAAGGAAAGTTCAAAGTGAGTTCAAAGTGATAACATGTCGAGTGATATTATACACTTAAACTGACTTTTTCCCCACATCTCTTTGTTGTTGTGAAATACACATTCAGTCAAAAAGATGTTTATATTGTGGTTGAATTCAGTTATTCAATTTCAGTGTAACTGGTTTCTGCTTTGTCACAGTGAATTAAACTGTTTACAAGAAGTATGTGGTAAAGTTGGTAAATTTGTATTGTATGGGACAAGTGTCAACAGCATGTACGTGCTACTCCTGGTGGTGGCAGGGTATTTCCTGTCTACTTTTTTTTTTTTTAAATAGTAATTAGTACACAAAGAGGGTCTAAAGATCCTGGGTCTTCCTGGACCATTATACTGTTAAAGGGGATGGCCATTTTTTATTGTTGTTTTGAGAGATAATATTTTTTGTCATTATAAATCACCTCTCAGTCTCAGTGGTGTGGATGAGTTTTGAAAAAGGATATTTATTTTTTTAGTGTAAATCATCTCTCTACTGTTTGTGGTTTGATCTGTTCCCTCTTTGGACTGATTCTATCGTCTTTCTTTCCCCTGGGCTCCTCTATGACCCTCGTGTGTCGTGGGGCCCTCAAACCAAGAATAAACAAAATTCAAAATGATGTATTATTTCAGTAAATGATTGTGTTGGTGTGTGTGTGTGTGATGGATGTGCATGAGTGGTGATGGTAGAGGTAATTCTCAACTACATATAACTGTAAAGCTTGTTTGTTATGTACTCTCACTGTGTGGGGTGTACACACTATGTTCTCATGCCAAAAATGATATCAGAGCAGTAATATTTGATTCCTCCTTTCAATCTCTACACCTTTCTCCAATTTTACTCAGTCTGCGTGGGTTTTTATCACTTTTTACTGAAAGGATTTCTTCTCGACTACTGGTACTGTTAACAGGCAAAGAGTAGTCAAGAAGGAATCTTTCTGATAGTGATAAAAACACATACAGACATCGTTTTTAGCACGATTGAAGCTATTTAATGAAAAGATTCCTTCTCGACTACTGTACTGTCTGTTGTCTGCGTGTGTTTTTATCACTATTTAATGACATGAAAGGATTTCTTCTTGACTGCTGTCTGCCTGTGTGTTTTTAGCACTGTTTAATGGAAATGTTTCTTCTTGACAACTCACTGTATGTTTGTTTTTATCACTATTTCAGCAAAGGATATCTTTTTGACAACTAAGTGTTTTTATCACTATTAAATGAAAGGATTTCTTCTTGACTGCTGTCTGTACGTATTTGTTTTATTCACTATTTAATGGAAAGATTTCTTCTTGACATGTCCAACCAAATTGTCTGCCATTTTGCCTTGCTGCGTCATCCTCCTTAGGAATGATGGCATCTTTACATACAGTCAGTGTTTTGTCTTTAAGCACAGGCTTCTTCCTGTACGTGTGTGTCTAGTCTGTATATATGCATGGATTTGTATGTGTCTGTGTGTGTTGAAGGTCACAGTTTAACTGCTGAGGTGTTGTACTCAAGTGTTTGGGTTGTGTCTTTTTGGAGCAGAACAACCAAATACAAACATTACATTTTTCTGAATGAAACCTTTGTAAATCCACCAGCCGTTTGTTTATAATTTATATTGTACTTGAAAATTCCCCGCAGTCCATAATACTTTTGGGCAAGATAGTCTTTTGAACAAAAAAAAAGTTCAAAATACAAGTCCTTTCAAAAAGGATTATATTGACTGTAATTGTAATCAAATTTTTGAATCGCATTTATCTTTTGTAATTTTAAATGACATGAGATCTGTAATTATTCATAGAATGTACACATTATAATTACATCTACTTTGCATATATTATTATTATTACTGTATTTCCTAAACTAGATTGTGATCAAATTTATTATTCCTATTATGTCTCTGTTCTGCTACCACTGTTCCATGCATTTTCATGATGTGTCCTGCAAATTGAATTTCATGGGTTTGTTTCCTTTGGAACTAGCCAGGGTTGGTTTTTGTTCCTTGTGCTCCTGCAGTGCCGGGTCAAATACAAAGCTCTAAGTTCAAGCCGTCTTTTATTCTTCTAATACTTTCTAGCAACATGCAAAAGCACAACTTACAATACCTGTCATCTCTTTTCGTCCTTATTATTATTATTATTGATAAATATGATGAATAAAATAATGAAGATACAGCCATTCCTTTTCTTGGTTGGTTTATTATTAATTTGTGGTTTTAGGGCCCCACAATGCACGAGGAAAGACTTCAAAGACAGATCAGGTCAAACCACAAGTAGGAGAGCAATGATTTACAAAAAAAAAAAAATGTCTTCTCTCAAAACACAAAGTGATGCCACAGAGAGAAAATTTACAACAAAAAGTATTACCTTGCCAAACAAAGATTAAAAATTGGTCACCACTAATTAACCTTTAAGTCACTGCGTTTTTTCCACTCTACCAGCCTTGTTCCCACTTAGGGCCCTACGACACACGAGGCTCAGGATCTTTAAACCCCCTTTGAGTACAAAAATACTCATTATGTCTTAACTAGTGATCCTGGATTTCTGTAGCAAAAAACATGAAATAGAGGATGACCACCGAGTTACCAATAAGACAACAAAAAGAGGGAAAAGGCAAGACTATAGCTTCAATGTATAAAGAAAAAAAGAAGTTGAAGAGCCCACCTGGATTCTTCTATGACCCTTGTGTGTCGTGGGGCCCTAAAAACCCAACAAACGAAAAACAAAAAACAAAAAATCAAGTTCCAAAAGATTGAGTGAATGAATGAGACGCAAAAGTTAAAGTAATAATTCCCTACGTGTTTATTTTATTCAATTCTATTTCACACAAACCTGAATCATTCAGACCAAAGGCACTGTCATTCAGAAAGGAACTCAACAAAAGGAAGCAAAACAAAGCAAACATCTAGGCCCACTAATGGTTACGTAAGTAGTTTTACATTGTGTAATGAAATTCTTCTGAGAAGATCTTTGGTACCTAACTGTGGGTTGGAAAACTATCTAAATTGCATGAACAAATTTTACTAGCCAAGAAAGAAAGAAAAAATAAAATTAAGTATCAAGCAAAATCAGACCCTTAATGCATGCTAAAAACTAATATAACAAAAATGATAATAAAAATATATTATTACAGGACTCTAAAATTAAAAAAACAATAACATACAATTTGGGTACAAAAGTAACTATTCTAACATCGAATGAAGGTGGGGAATCATTTTGCACCCATTTCTTTCCATGACAATAAAAACTGAGCTGATGTGGGGAAATATCAGATTTATAATGTCCAAATCTATAAAAATATGCATGTGTAAAAAGTAACATTGATAAAAAATTAATCAACTCGCAGCTGTCAAGCAAACAAAACATTAACATGACATACAAATCACAGACTAATTTTCTATAAAAGGTAACATGTCAAAAATTTGTTAAGAAAATTACAAAACAAAAATAACCCCCCCCCCCCCTTTTAAAAAAAAAAAAACAACAAAAAACTCCAGAAAAACAGAAAAAACAACCAACCACCACAACAAATAAATAAGAAAAGAAATCACCAGACCAACAAGGGATTGTTTGATATGAGACAAAAAAAATGGTGAATGTAACAAAAGGAGAAAAAAAACCAACATAATTTGTGTGAGAAGTCACTCACTTTACGCAAATGGTCGACCCTGTCTACAATCGATGGAAAAGGCTATTTGTCGTCACAATTTTAAATAGGGAGACAATGAACAAAACGGCCTCTTTGCTATCAAACCAAACAAAGTGATGCAACACTGATAGTTATTTAAACTATGTGAATGTATTTAAATCTTGCGGTAGGGTTGCCACACCGGATTACAGAACAGCTTTCAAAGAATACTGTATGAAACAAAGTCACCCTCTGAAAGAATCTGATTTGCATAATCTAGTTATAGAAATGCTCAAATATTCAACAATTGCAGAGAAAGGAGGAGCCCTCTTGATGCTTCAACTCTTCCTCCAAACATGATCTCAGTGGAACTTTACCCTACATTATAACACAGGAAATGCAAGCAATAAATCACACAATGCTGTCCAGGGGAATTGTTCAGAAAGGATAGTATAGGCCTACAAGAAGATTGTCTGATAGTATAATCATTGTATATATGTCAACTACTTAAACTGATTCGGAATCTCTCTAAAACATTTGACTCCACTTTGGTTTGAGTAACACAATTGAAATGCTCAGCAACAAATTAATTGAAGAAGTAGTCTTGTAAAATCAAGCAGAGTACTGACAGCTTGAAATAAAACTGCCATTTTTGACAATCAGGTTTGGTTGTTATTATTAACATTATTATTTATTTCAAATGACAAAAAAAAAAGAAGAAAAAAATAGAAAAGAAAACAAAAAAGGATTTCACTATTTAGGGCAATGGGAGTGTCTGTCTAAACTGAACAGTTTCTTCACCCTGATTTCCAAAAAAATTGCAAGACAACCTCATCAACCTTCCCTCCACACGGGGTTGCAACACTGAACAGCGTGTTTGTACCTCGTTGCAGGTTTACTTGGAAACCTCGTGCATGGCGTGTGCCAGATAATCCACGTTGTTTGATGACACACCTGCCACCGAGATGCGCCCGTCCTTGGTGAGGTAGACCGAAAACTCTTTTGTCAGTTTCTCCACCTACAGAGAGAGAGTGACAGTAATAGTAGCCGAAAACAGCAGATGGATGAATAAATTTGATTTTTTTTCTTGTTATTGAGACATTTTTTGCCCTAATAACTAATAATGCACCGATAGAATCCATGCATCCAAATATTTGATAGGTAGGAGGTGAAAAACATATCTGGTACACACTTCACCATAAAAAATACTCCTTATATAACCAAAACTTTGGTTGTCCAGAGATCGAATCCTGCCCAGAAAATGTCTTTTTAATCTTACACATAGTTCAAAATAAAAGTCCTTGTGATGCAATTAACCAAGTCTCTTAACAAATCACCTGATAATGTACATTTTGTATTCACTGATACAGGGTGATTAACACACATCCAGCGCACTCGAGGTCACATGACTGACTTCACATTCTCAGGTCGGCGCTACCTATGGGGGTCAGTTTTTTTATATTAAGGTCACTAGTGGTTCACTTCAACAACAAAATACTCCCTTTAAGTCCCATTTCTTAAAAACAAACCTGATATCATCGGAATGGTGAAAGAACGGAGCTAAAAATGATGCTCTTTTTATTTCCGTATATTTCTAATTACAAACTTAATAAATAGCCGACTTACCAATTTATTATAAAATTTAGAAAAAAAATAGTTTTAAATCTTAAAATTAATTTTGTGGGTATATTTATGCACAAAACGCGTGCATATTGATTTTTACGTTCCGCATAAAGAGTAAATTATGGTTTAGAAGACAATTAATAAACAAAATAGCCATTGCTAAAAATTGGTCTTGAACAAACGATCCCTTTCAAGTCATCATCATAGTCATGTGACTTCTATTGTAAAATCTCACTGGTTAAAGGATCAAAATAGACACAGACGATGTTAGGGTGTGTGTAGAGTTATTTTAAGGTGTAAACAAGCCTCTACTCCCGCAGTCAAAGGATGGCTGGAAATGGGGTTTTGCCATGGCTATTGCCTACTTCCGCAGTCAAAGGATGGCTCAAAATGGGATTTTCCCACAGCCATTGCCTACTCCCGCAGTCAAAGGATGGCAGGAAATGGGTTTTTCCCAAGACTATTGCCTACTCCAGCATAACAAGGGTTGAAAAAAAAGGGATTTTATATTGAAATCACTCAATGGAAAAAATAAGCAAGTCTTCAGAATATAACAGGAAATTGTTTTTGAATGAATTTTGTTCCCTGTGACTTTCAGGAAAATTGTATATTTTTCCTTCCAGTTATTTCAATTAAATACCATTTATTTTTAAAATCATACTGAATTTTTCAGTTTCGATATTGGAATTGGGGATTGGTTAAAATATCTTTAAAAATGAAAATCAGTCGGGCCAGATTCCTCCCACCCCTCCCTCCAATACAGATCAAGGCGTGTCCGTCTCCTCCCTGAGCACAGCCCCTCCCACTTACCTGCTCGGGTTTGAGTCCAGTGAAACAGAACATGCCAATCTGGTCAGTGATGTGCTGCCAGTTGTGAGAAGAGCCTTCCCTGGCCAGTCCTTCCCTCAGCCGCGTCCTCATGCTGATGATGCGGTCTGCCATGCCTTTCACCTCCCCCAGCCTACAAAACAGAGATTGTTTTGTTGTTTGTTTTTTTTGTTATTGTCTCTTGGTGGTCTTTAAAGGTGCCATGATAGAGGAGGGTCATAGGGACCCAAGGGGAAAAGCAAGATGATACAATTGTAATTATGGGAAAATACATGTACAAACCACTGATAGGACTAGTTAAAAGACAAAACTGGCCAAAACACGAACAGTAAAGAGATGATTGACATTAAAAAATTAAATATCACCCACATAGCAATGCTATAGAAAGATGATTTAGATGAAAAAAAAATATTTCGCAAAAAAAAAAAAACCCCAGCAAATAAAGAATGGACACCAGCCCAAGAAGTATAAAGGTCCAGGAAGACCCAGGATCTTCTAAATCCCTTTATGTACATCCCCAGCAGTTATGTTCCAGAAGACATGAAATGGGGGATGACCACTACTAAAACACAAAACAAGACAGAAATGAGGAGGGCAAAAAGTAGGACGGTTTGTTAGTTTTTTTATTGGAGGTTTTAGGGCCCAACGACACAAGGTCATAGAGGAACCCAGAGTAAATTAAGATGATAGATTAGTTGAAAGAGGGAACAGATCAAAGCATAAACAACAGAGAGATGGTTTACACTAAAAAATAAATATCATCTCTCGAAACACAAATAAACAATGGCCATCACTCACAACAGCATGATGGTCCATGAAGACCCAGGATCTTTCGACCCTCTTTATTTACTTAAGTACCTACTAAGTACACCTGACTTGTGACCCTGTGGTTATGTACTAAAAGGCATGAAATAAGGGATGACCACTGAGTTGGCAAACAAAACGACAAAAAACAAACATCAAAGAAAAGGGAGAAAAGTAAGACAATAGTCCTTGCTTACATAGAAGTAGGATGGAAACTTAGGATTACAAGACAAGAGATAGAGGTGGAATTAGAAGAGCCCACAATTTTTACTGTGTTTGCATGCATTGCTGGTTAGTTCACCATTCCACAGCTATGGGACATAATTAGTGTTGTGCTGTCCTAACTGTTTATAGAGGAAAAAACTGAACTCTTCAGATACTTCCTACTCACCATTCTTTGTTGAGTTCAGGGTCATTGAGTACTTTGGAGGCAATGCGAGCCCCATGCACGGGGGGGTTGGAGTACAGGGGTCGGATGATGATCTTCACCTGTGACATAACACGTGCAGCCTCCTCGGCATCTGCACACACAATGGTGAAGGCACCCACACGCTCCCCTGTGTAAGGATACAATGTAAAATAAAAGGCAGGGTAAAAAGACATTGAGTTTGAGACAGTATGTCGTTCCAGGTCTACTCTATTCATCTTCATTTATCTAATATTTGGAATTCACTGTATAAAGGGCCTCGCAATAGATATTTTCTATGCCTCATGGGATTGGCATCAAGATTTATGAAGCCACAGTAGGTTTTAGGCAACAAAGAAGTTTTTATTTTGCTCTTTACTGTATAGAAAGGTGTGAACTTTGAAGTGGATTCTCTCCAAACCAGGTTTTGTGGAGATAGAACAGTGCGGGTCTGAGGCGACGACAAATAATCATGTCTTCAAAACAAGACTATGACGGGGAAACATGATCGACACACACAATAAAATAAAATTAACAATAAAAGAATCTAAAAATTTCAAAGTATCCCATTCCTCTTGCAGTTACTTGACAGAAAAAATCTTTTTTTTAAAAATGAATTGACATTGTTCACCTGCGAAACAAGCCATTTTCTCATATTGTCATGTATTTCCAGAGTCAGCTCCTAATTTATTCATCTTTAGATAGGTAGATATCTTGTCTGTCATTTGTCATTGAGACAAGCTTCAGGATATCTTCCTTGCTTCATGTGGCTCAAACTAAACAAACAAAAATCTGGTGCCTGCAGTGTGAAGACAGAGGGGCAGTCAATGTGTCCTCACCGTACAGCCCCATGTTCTTGGAGAAGGACTGTGATAGTGCCATCTGGTGGCCGTCTTTGATGAAAGTGCGTACAGAGAAGGCGTCCTGGTCAGCGTTGCCGCTTGCAAATCCCTGGTAGGCCATGTCAAAGTATGGGTACAACTTCTTGTCCTTGACTATCTGGCTCAGCTCCATCCATTGCTCCGGCTGTGGGACAGGGTCAGAGTTCAAGGTCAATCACATTTATCAAATAGAAGAGTAGTGGGACCAAATTTCAACAAAGACCATTAACACAAAGAAGGTTTCTTGCTTTAAAATATCATACTCTATGAACTTTGAGCTAGTAGAGCTGATTAAAGCCAAAAAATCTGGATTTCAAGAAATTTGATAAACAAAATTTTATTTCATCTTTTATTCCCAACATCAAAAAATTTTAGATTTTCTTTTCTTCTTCTTCTGATGGATTTTCTATTTCAAGCCTGGTCTATAGAGAATATTTTTCTTATTCGAGGAAACTGATTTTTGAACAAAATTCCATCTCTAAATAGTCTACTAATTGATTTACTTTAGTAATAACTTCCAACCCATTCCTCTTCGTGAATCACCCCCAATTATTATATGACTAACCCACTTGTCAATCAGGCTTTATCAGCATTCTTCTCAAATAGCGTTGAATGACAGATCTCACAGAAGGTCTCAAATGTTGCTACACAACATAGAAAAGAATGAAGCAGAAATTACTTTTTCTATCCTCCTTTCATCATTTTGTCCAGTGCACTCTGCATCCTTTCAGGACAAGAAATTCATACACTGCATAAAAGTTTCAAGATGATCTCCTCTATCCACTTAAACATAAAAGGACAACAAAATATTAAATAAGCAATCATGAGAGAGAAAGAAAGGTTTAGTCTGTGTTGTGTTATTGTAACCAACCTTGGGGTCTACTCCTGTGGGGTTGTGAGCACACGCGTGTAGCATGATAATGTCACCCTCAGGGATTTTCTGAAAGACAAGCATAAACACATTAGACCATGTGTTATACAATCATTGTGTCTACAATTCTCCTCAAACACTCAATCTACGTTAACTCTTACATTGTCGTCATTCAGGAAAACTGAAGTATGTCAAAAACACTACTTTTCAGGAGGAGAAAAGAACCCCCCCCCTGCCCCCCCCTAAAAAAAAAACATGATTATTTTGACTGATACAATAACATTCTACACATTTTAAATGTTAAATAAAGGGGAAACGAGAACAGAAATTCCTATGGTACCAAGCTAGTTGGGTCAGCATAGGGAAATAACTGAGGTATAGCGAATATAAGATTTTCGAAAAATTGGACATATGTTTTTCCTGGATAGTGATGATATGAAAGGCTGCAAAAGCATAAGGAAAAAAAGTCACAAAGCTTGCGACACTTTCTCACTGCTTTTGATTAACAGACTTGCATCTTTTCCAACCTTTTATTGGAACATTAATCTTAGCTAGAACATTTCTGAAACAAAGGGAGGACAATAATAACAATGAGTAGTGTTCATAAAAACTTGTCCAAATCCCTTTTGATTTTGTGAATAATAATTCTATCATTTGTTGTAAATATTACTTGATACAGACCCAAGCGGCAGACATCAACAAATTTGTATTGAGAAGACTTCCATATGATCCATCTTGGTCGCTTAGATCTTTAGATTCAAAATTATCTATTCCAAAAACCCGCCTGACATTTTGTTGACAGAAGTTTTGGCAACTGAACCACAAATGTGGAATGCTTTACCTTTGTCTCTAAGACTCGCAAATAGCCTTGGAAATTTTAAAAGACTACAGCGCATCTTTTCTTAAAATATCTGGACTAGACTTTACTTTGTGATCTTATTTTACAGATTTGAATACTTATGGTTTTCATTGTACTATTGTGACTGGAAGTGTGTCAGATCTGAACAGTTTTTATGAACAATTTATAAATGATATCGTTAAGTGCCTTGCAGTCATGACAAAGACACTGTATAAATGTTCTTCGTATCACATTGTATTAGATCGCAATCTTTAAAAAAACCCTGATTTTTTTTTTTTTTACAAGCTGGTTCTATCCCTCTATTCTCTACTTTACCTTGATGTCTTCAATGGCCCCTTCAAAGTCAAAGCCGCAAGTCTTGGGATCATAGTACCTGTAGGCTCCTACTTCAAAACCTGCATGTCTGAGAAGAAATAGACGACAGCATGATAAAAATGCAGGAATGGAACCAGCCCTTAAGAAAAATAATCACCCCCTTCCCCTTCCCCTTCCCCATGGGACAAAATCTGGTGACTGGTAGCTGTATATGTATTGATAGAGGATGAAAAAAAAAACACCTAAGAGTCAGAAAAAAAAAACCGGAATTGGTTCCATCTTATGTTCATGTTTAGTGGATGCCATGTCTTGAACTTTATTTTTTGTGGAAAATGTGAAAAAGAATATAAATTACAGCAGAAGCCCCACTCTGCTGAACAAAATATACATGGGCAAAAGTTCACAAGCACAGACTCTGATGGATCCTCTTCGCTGGACTCCAGTTGACAGCTCTCCCCGGGTAGGCCACACTTGATCTTGGAATCTTTATATTTTCCCAGAATTCATCAATCTGATTTTTATTACAAACTGACAATGCCAGTCTGAATGTTCCTGCTGACCTTTGATATTCCTCCTCAACAGAAAAATATAGTAGTAGAAGTAGTAGCAGCAGCAGCAGTAGTAGTAGTAGTAGTAGTAGTAGTAGTAGTAGTAGTAGTAGTAGTA
>JBCIKM010129586.1:0-11631 GCA_039654465.1 Melibe viridis | reverse complement strand
CAAAGGGTCATTAGGGAAGAATGTGTTTTATCATTAACATCAGGCAACAAAGACCTAAAACACACCCTGGCCAAAGGGTCATTAGGGAAGAATGTGTTTTATCATTAACATCAGGCAACAAAGACCTAAAACACACCCTGGCCAAAGGCCCATTAGTGCAGAGTGTGTTTTATCATAAACATCAGGCAACAAAGACCCAAAAAACACCCTGGCCAAGGCCCCATTAGTGTAGAGTGTGTTTTATCATTAACAACAGGCAACAAAGACCCAAAATACACCCTGGCCAAAGCCCCACTAGTGCAGAGTGTGTTTTATCATTAACAACATCAGGCCTCGTCGCTCCCAGTAGTTCTGCTCTATTCTGTCCCCACAAAAACTGGTTTGGAGATAACCTATTTCACACCCTTCTATCCCATAAAGAGGAAAATAAAAACTTGTATGTTACCAAAAACCTACTTTGGCTTCATAAATCTCAATTAAAATTACATGAAACATAGAAAAGATATCTGTGAGGCCCTTGATACAGCGAACTCCAAATATTAGAAAAATGGAGATAGAATAGAGCGGACTGGAGCGACAAAATGTAGGCACAAAGATAACATAAAATAGAATAACTTTTATTGTCATTTTAGAAAATTGTTTGGTCACAGTGGTAGGTTAGATGACAAAATTCAGAATACAATTTTATGCAATACAACAACAAAAACCCCTCAACCTGAATACATCACCTTCGATTTATCTTCGAATATATATCCCACTCAATGACCATCTCCACAGAATCAAGCCCACGATTGCCCCTTCCTATCCCCTCTGTGGCCATCCCAGAGAGACAGTGGACCACCATCTCTTCCACCACAGTCCACTGAAAGACCTTAGAGAAAATCTCCTCCCTCCCCATCCAAACATCAAAAACACACTCTACTCCTCAAGTGAATAGCTCATAAAGACTAAAACCTTTTTCACCATGGCATCTGACCGAAGGGCAAGAGTCCAAGTGGCAGCTGGTTTGGCAAACTAAAGTAAATATAGAAAATAATCTTAATCTTTTCGTTTTGTTATTCAGACTTCTGGAATTAAAAGTCACCACTTTTAGCGCAATCGGGTCAAAAAGGTCAAAGCCTACGGGGATCAAAGAGTTAGCCATGGAGAGATATCCAAAGACAGTCCAGGTAAAAAATCTGAGAGATACCTTGTGGGCCCTATAGTGGCTGGCATTTGGAATGCTAAGGTGCCTGTTCTTAGCCAGTTGGGCTTGTACATGCCCTTTTCCTCCTGCAAGACCTATCAGATGGGCAGAATAGACTGGACAATGATTGTTGCCTTGGTCCATTTTCTACTTTCTTACTCGATCCCTTTTTTGTGACTGCCCTTCCCTGATTCATCGCAGGATCAGCGATGGGAGATTCAGGTAGAAGGGGGGGGGGGGAGTCACTGGAGGAAGAAGCCCTGGGAATCATACCACAGGATCAGACACATTCTCATTCTCTGAAGCTACCATTGCTACTTCTGGATGTTGTGGTGGCCTCTTGTCTTTGCTAGCATCTTTCGGGTAAGAAATCACTGGAATGCTCTCACTGGAAGCTTGAGATACCTCTTTGAAGGCAAAGCTTTGGAAACAGTGTCTTGGTGGTTTATGGCCTCGCTTGCTAGCTTATCGATGGCCAGGTTCTAACCAATCTTTCTACTTTTTGTTGTGGTGTTTTATTTTTGTTAAATCAATATTCATTTTCTTTTCTTTTTCTCAGTCTATTGTCAACACTGTTCTTTTACCTTTAACTCGATTGCTTATCAATTCTCAGCACCAGCCCCTTCTCTAATCTAAGATCTATCTGCAAAACCAGAATAGTGGAGTATTTTGCTTCAATACCTATGTATTCAGGAATAACAAGACCTCGGGATAATGTGATATTTGGTCTGGGATGCTAAAAAGGACGCTATAACTGATTTCCTCTGTAGAAAACATTAGCAATTTAGGCCTCTTGGGTGAATCATATCGTCCTCAAGAGTCTGTGGCAGAAATGATATTAAAAAGGGCCTTAAACAACAAATCATTTCTAAGTTTCATCGATATGAACATTCTGACCGTTCCACCGACGGATCCAGGGGGGGGGGGGGGATGGGGGGATGCATTCCCCTTCCCCCCCCCTCTCCCACCAGCATTTCTGCCCACCTTAGGCGAAGAAGGTGGGGGAAAAAATAAATGCCGAAAAGAAGAAAAAATGAAGAAAATTGGTGTTGTGACAATGTTTTCTGAGAAATCATCCCCCCACCAGCAAATTCTGGATTCACCCTTGGACCGTTCCTCAAGGATTATGGAGGGAACCAAACTGCCAAGTGCTTGCACTGAACACCCTGACCACATATCCCTGCCATTAATAATATATGCAGAAATGTTGTATAAAGGTTAGACTTACAAGCGACATCCAGGAAAAAGTGAGACATTAAAGAATAACATGGTGATGGGTGCACTGCGCTGCAGACACACTTTTTCTTATGCAGGTTCTGTGTGACAGTGAAGGAGAGAGTTGTTTTTGTGCCATTTTGGACACTGCTGTGTCTTCCACACGTGAGCTTGACACTCTGCACACTGGGTGTGCCTCCATGTACCTCACATGTGAACGTAGCATCTGAATTTACTTTCACCCACTGATGGGCTCCATTGGTCAGTGTGAGTCTGGTGCTTGTTTTGATGACGGGCCTCCCAGGGGGAGGAACTGCAATAATACAAAAAGGATATTACATGCCTGAGTCATCTTTTCATATTTTACAGCCGGGGTTTTTTTGTTTTTTTGTTTTTTGTTTTTTTTTTTCATTTTTTGTTTATGTTTTGCATTGTTTACTGCAGTTTAGTGATTAATTTGCAGAACTGGCTTGCACGTTTGTTGATCAGCTGTTTTGGTTCGCCTTGCCATATGAGGCTCACAGAGAGGCGAGAGGAAAGTACCAGTTGATGGAAAAAAATCAATTGAAAAAGAGAATAAGAGAAACCAAAATTAGCAGGGAGACAAATTATACTTTAAAATAAACATTATCATCTCCACAAACACACAGCATACCCAAAGATAGATGATCTAAAATAACAAAAGACAGCATTATTTGTCCGATTGTTTTGCGTTTTTGTTTGTGACCACCAGCAGTTTAAAACTAAGAAACAACTTAGTAGGTACTTGTCATTTCAATAAAGAAATAACAGTAAGCATTACTTGTCCAAATGGACAAATAATCACTTCCATCACAAAGATATAATCCCTACTGGCAAAAATAAACCATTAGAGCATAATGGTCTAGGCAGGCCCAGCATCTTAAAACTCCAATCAAGTACAAAAGTGCACAGATGACCAGCAGCTATGTACCAAAAAGAATTTAATAGGGGATGACAATACATGACTTTGGAACAAGGCACCTTGTGAAAGAGAAGAAATAGAAAGAGTATAACACACCAGGAAAACCAGGTACTGAGTTAATGTTGTAAAGTGAATCCCTCCCCCCTCCCCCTCATCCCTCCACTCTCATCCCTCTCCCCCCCCCCCCCCCCCCCCTTATCAACACTAACACTGATTTTGACAACTACTGTTTTCCACCTCATTTGTTGACTTTAAAAATTCATATCTGCACCAATTTAAAAACTCGGTACTCAATTTTTCACCATCAACTTCCATTGCTAGTAATAGTAAAACCAAATGTTATTTGCAATAACCTCAGCCTTTTGTTTTAATAAAAGTTTCATCAGTTCTAACAATACCTTTATTTGAATGAGTTGAATTAATTAAATTGCAAATTGTTCTTGCAAAACAATGATCTTAGGAGACAGGAGACTTGAAAGAATTTTATTCCACTTTTTAAAGAATTTACAATAGAAAACAAGACTAACTACAACAGCAAACTTCCAAAAGCCCATGTTCTTCCTCATCACATTTCCCATTACTCACTAAGAGAAGGACAATTCCCACTTCCTGTAAAAAGTAAATACTTCCTGGTAACATCTATTTAAAAGCTTTTAAGAAACAATGTTTTCAAACACAGATTTAAATCCCAAGTTCAAAGAGGAAAATCAACAACAGTGAGTTTTTGCCATAAAAAAGTAAGATAATTAACTTTTGCCTACGAATTTTCTGATATCAAAATTTTCACCCTAAAGATGTCCTTTCTATTTTGGCGTCATCTTTGTAAAAGAATTGGGTCTTGCCCTTCTTTATATTCATTAATCCTAATAAAATATGAATGATCTTTTTAAGCTCCAAGGGATAACTCAGGAGAGCAACTGTTTTTATATAAGATTGAAAATGCATGATAACAATGCAGAGCAATCCCAGATGACGACTAAATGTGCTTGCAAACTTCAATATTTAATTTTTCATTCTGACAGTTTTATCAAATGCCCTAATATCTCCTAATTGCTGCCCTTATGGATATTTTAGCCACAGATGAAAAATAAACCAAACAAAAGTGTAAATACTTTATTATACCTTTTCCATAACATGTATGATTACCACAGTTTGCTGCTGCGTTCATTTTAACTCTGTACTAATTTACAGTGAGTCTTTAAGGCAGACTTTAAAATGGATGGACAAACTCATCAGAAGAAAAAAACCCTTGATGTGAATTAATATAATTTTATCCTGTTAAATCTTGCGTTGATTACAAATGCCTATGTTATTGGAAGTTTTCATGACCATCTAAGTTTGATGAAGGGGAACTTGTTATTACCAAGAAAGATCATTCAATGAAATACCAAATAAATGAATAAATAAATAAATAGATAGATACATAGACAGATGGATCGACAGACGGAAGGATGGAGAGACGGATAGATAGATAGATAGATAGCAACTTTAGACAGAACTGTTGCATGCTTATTGGTAATCATCAGTGCAGTCTAGCCCTGACCCCGAAAAATGGGGGGAGTAACACGGGAAACCAAGACAGATAGATATATATATATATATACAGACAGACAGACAGATAGATAGATAAATTGATTAATAAATAGCTTAATAGATAGATAGATAGGTAGATAGATATATAGATAGATAGATAGATAGATAGATAGATAGATAGATAGATAGATAGATAATAGATAGATAGATAGATAGGTAGATAGATATATAGATAGATAGATAGATAGATAGATAGATAGATAGATAGATAGATAGATAATAGATAGATAGATAGATAGATAGATATAGATAGATTGATAGATAGATGGACGGATGGATGGACAGACAGACATTTATAAGTTTTAAGATCAATACAATAGACTTATTGTACCCTCTTTAATGCCCAGAGCCAAGACAATGTTGTCACGGACTTATAGATGATGGGCAATGTATTTGTTCATTTCTTTTGTTGAATATGACATTCTATTAGGAGTTAACCTACAATAATGTATTTATGCTAATTTATTTGCAGTTTCTCTTTCAGTTATACTTTTACATATTAATAAGTTATATCAATTGTTTGTGATGCTTCAAAATTTGGATTTTTCCTTTGTGAGATGAGAATGCAAGATGAATTCCACTTTTGTGGTGAATAAAGTATTTATCTTTATCTTTTATTTCTATCTTTTTATTGTTATTGTAGGATGGATGGATGGTTGGATGGATGGATAGATAGATGGATGGAGGGATACTTACTCATGGAAACAAAAGCCATCGAACTCACTGCCTTTACGAGAGGAAAGAACTTGTTTGTAGCCTCACAAGTAGCATTCACTGTCTTCGCAGATTTTGGCACATATGTGAACTTGTATCTTTTCAAGGTCCCATGGTAGTCAATGGAGGGACTAGTGAGGTCACTGCTGGTGACCCCTTTCAGAGTCATCTTGAGATATTTGACCATGTCACTGTTTTCTACGTTGCAGTAAATGTGGGAAGGTTTTGACACACAGAAAGGAGTGATGCCTTCACCAGACTGACCAACAACAATATGACTGGGTCCATCTGAGGAGTGGGGCAGTTAATTCAGAGATGAGAACTATGTATCAACATCAAGCTTATAATCGACCGATCAACAAAAAGTTACAATACTACTAACAATAATAGCAATAATGGGTAATAATAATTTCAACAAAAATAATGATGATGATAATGATGATGAGGAGGAGGAGGAGAAGGAGGAGGATGATGATGATGATGATGATGAGGATGATGATGATGATGATGATGATGATGATGATGATGATGTTGATGATGATGATGATGACAAATGATGATGATGATGATGATGATAACTTATTAAAATGGAATTAAAATCATTTGGTCTGTCTGCTTGAAATACCAAAGGCTCCCAAACTAGACCCCAAAACAATCTGAAATATTGCCAATCATGTTTTTTAAATCCAAAACAAGCACCTAAAACAAAAATATAAAGCTAAAAACGGCTTTTTAATTTACACTTTCAGCATCTCTCAATAGATCTCTGGACACCACGTGACCAGAAACACTTGAGTGTTTGATATACACTTTATGGCTGAATAGGAATGCACCATTTCACATAAAAAATATGTCATAGAGTAACATGATTCTCTCCTCCCCTTGATGTGCAACTTTAGAATTTTTAAATTTGGAACAACCTTATTGATTTGTTTTTTTTGTTTTGTTATCCATATCCATCTATTCCGCCTAGGCAGTATCCGGACCCAGCTCCAAGGATATCAGCTGGGTTGAACCGTGATTTCTTCCAACTAAAGGGAAAAGCCAATAGAACAAAGCGCGAGTACACATTTTATGCTTTTTAGGAAAAGCACAGCTACCAAGGTTTTATTTTGCATGGCGTTCCTCCTCCCCTGATTTCAACATCCCCCCCCCCCCCCTCAAAAAGTCCCCAGATTGAGTTTCATGTGACAGGGTACAGGAATGGAAAGTCTTTTGTTATTGGGAAGTGAATGCGCCTGGTCCATGAGGCAAGCATTAATTGTAAGATATCCAGGAGTTTAATGGTTGACTGTTCATTGCTGATGGATTCACAAGGCCCTTCCCCCTTTTTTTCATCCTTATCAGACAACAACCTCCCTCCCATACCCCCATAAATTCTTTTTTTTTTTCTATCCATCCCAGCTAATTAGTAGGAACGTGCATGAAGGAATCAATTCAGCCTTTGAAGACGCGATTATGCATTTTACTCTTTTTATGAAAAGCAAGTTTTGAAAATGGGTGTTGTGCACTACACATTTTATGTGGTTTTTTTTGGAAAACCATGTCTTGCAATTATGCATCTTATGCTTTTCAGGAAAAGCAGTTTTCTATCACCAAACGTTGTGCGCTCCATATTTTATGTGGTTTTTAGGAAAACCTCATTACGCGATTACACATTTATTGCTATTTAGGAAAAGCAGAAGCATCGTATGCTCCACCTGTTTTATTTATCTTGAAAGTGGTTTTCACAAAAACCTGCAAATACATTCGTAGGAAACGCTCATTTTATCAAGCTTATACTAGTTAGGGGTTGTAGAGAGAGGAGATAACATCTGGGTAGGGTTGACAGTAGACCTTAAACTGTAGCAGTCAAACAGGCAAGGAGATCCTACTTCAATGGGGGGGTGGGGGAGGGGGGGGGGCTTGGTACACTCCAAAAGCTGTGGAGGGGTAAAGGCCGAAACAGCTGTGCATTCTCTCCTGAAGATCTCCTTGCCAGTATTCCGGTCGGCGGAGCGAATTTAAGCTGTGGACAGTACTCGTGACTGTTTTTGATAAGCATACTGCCTAAGCAGTGTCGGGACCCAGTTCCAAGGAGTCAGGAAGAACTCTGGATCACAAGAAATGAAGACAGGCGGAGGATTGGTCTACTGTGCCTAATCTTGTGTAGCATGATGAGACATGAAGTAACAAGAAAAAAATAAAAAAGACAGTTCACATAACAAAGACCTGCTCTAAAAAGTAACTTACCAGTATGAAACTCTTGTTTCTGACCTTGAATGAGAGGAAAAAGAAAAAAAAAAGCATCATGACCATTCAACAAATGAGTTTATCACCTTTTCACTTGTTAAGCAGTGGTGAGTATTTGTGAAACACTGACACTAACTAAATTTAACATGTTATATTATGTTATGTTAAGTTATGTTATCATGTTATGTTATATTTTATATTATGTTTTGTTACGTAATGTTATGTTATATTATGTTATGTTATGTTATGTTATGTTTTGTTACGTAATGTTATGGTATATTATGTTATGTTATGCTAAGTTATGCTATGTTACGTAAAGTTGTGTTATGTTATGTCATGTTATGTTTTGAGAATGAGAATTCTCTTATGATGAGATTGTAGGCAGTTCAAAGGATACGAAGAGGTTTCACTGATGATTTTCAGTATTCAGGGCTGCTATGATATTGTGAGCTAAGTAAGTGTCTGGGCCAGAATGTATTGATTGGGTCCAAAATCAGCAATGAATTATTTTTTAAAAAATAAAAAAGTATAAGAATGACATAAAATTCCTTGCATCGCATCAAATGGCTGAGTTATTGCTCTAGAGGCCGTCAAATGAGATCACTTGGCCAACCCAGCCTTTGCAGTATGAAGAGCATGATCACCCTTGCAGGAACCAAGCCCATGCCATTAAGCATGAGAGCTCCAAACCTTATCCACTGAGGCACCATACCCAAAGAAGAAGCGACGCGACCAACGTGAATAGTATCTTTAACATCTAGGAATTACTCTTTCTTAAAAGTTTTACAAATACTCTCTGTTTTAAAACTTTGATTGATCTACTACAGTATCAATTTATGCTAATAAAAATTGTGATGTGATGTGATGTGATGTGATGTGATACAATATGATATGATATGATATGATATGATATGATATGATATGATAAGATATGATATGATATGATATGATATGATATGATAAGATATGATATGAATACAATATGATATGATATGGTATGATGTGATATGGATAAGATATGATATATGATATCAAATATTAAATTAAATATAGCATTTATGTAGCGCTTATCCATAGTCATGACCATACTCTAAGCACGTTGTAATACCGTATCCCTGGCAAACAATCACTATGGAACACATGACAAGACAAGCAGCCTGTTAGGCACGTTACAAAATTTTGGACATTAGTCACGATCATGATTGCTTCACTTTTGCATGTAGCAAGTTGTGTTGATCACTGAGCCATGTTATGATACAATACAATATGATGTGATAATATATGATATTTAGAGCATGGTCAAATAGGTCAATAGCTTTGAATACCCCCTACATTAGAGATCACAAATGATCCTATAAACGTCATGATACTCATGCAATAGATAATTACTTTTTTCTAGACAACCATAGATTTGGTAGAATGGAATTGAATTGAATAGAAATGACGATTGCAATCTTTGATCAACAAACTTTCGACAAGCACTAACCATAATGTTTTTAGTTTATTGATGTGTTTTCACTCACATGTGTCTATTGCGTTCTTCAGCCACAGCATCTTGTCAACCTTGACTAGCGTCTCAACCAATTCACTCTTACATTTAAATTGTGTCCAGCAATTTTCAATCTCTGCAGTTTTCCTGGATAACACAGGAGGAGATGGTGGATATACTTTGTAGTGTCTTTTGATATTTTAATTCCACAACTTATAATCAAACTCATCATCTTAATCTTCTTACCCAGAGATTAAAATATTTCTAGTATGATTTTACTTTATTTGCAGAGCCACTTTTACGGCTCATCTGGCTAAGAGGGTTAAAGCTTGTTTAAATGAGGTGAAATGCAACTTTGTTTTTAATTAATATCAATGCATTACAACTGATTTTCAAAAGCATGAGCATTGTATCATTTTTTTTACCACTTTGCATAAATTAAGACTAGAAATGGAGATGATTAAGACAAAGAAACATTTTTTAGATTCCATTGGGTCTCCAATCTTGGCAGTCCTTTTTCCCTTTTGAATGAATCCATCTGTGAAGGCAAAACAACAAACAAAAAACCCCAAATGCTACTTGGAGTTGTCCCAAGCTCTCCGGCTTTCGGAATTGCTCACCAAACCATACCATAGAATGCTCAAGTCTGAGACAATAAGATATTTTACTCTTATATCAAATAATTTTCTTCTGCCCCTGATTAGCCATTTATGAGTGTGCTCACAAAGCCACCCAGGCATTCAGACTTTATTTACAATGTGCTCACCAAGCCATTCCACACAACACTCAATTTACACTTGAGGAAGATAAATATACTTACTAATACAAAGACTTGAGATTAAGAAAACATCAATAACACCTTTAATTGAAATACCAATTACTAGCAAAATGCCTTTCATTTAATATAAAACAACGCGAGACAGGCTTTTCAATCAACCCACTCTTGTCCCACCAGCCTGACCAAAACAAAAAACAAATTCAAATCCTTAAAAAATTATAAAGAAACAGATCTAACAATAGATTCAACCCAAGATCCTGATGATTCAGTAGAAGTAGCGAGTAGAATCCAAAACTTGAGTGCCAGTCCCTATCAAGAAAGTGTAGTAAAAGAACTTAACAAAAATAACAAATCTGAAGTGATTTTAAAACTGCTGCAGCAACAAAACAGTTTAGAATAAAAAACAAAACTATGAGGAA
Organism: Melibe viridis; assembly: GCA_039654465.1. NCBI lineage: Eukaryota > Metazoa > Mollusca > Gastropoda > Nudibranchia > Dendronotidae > Melibe > Melibe viridis. The sequence goes on along the minus strand of JBCIKM010129586.1, from coordinate 1,062 downwards.
CAAAAAGGTTAAAAGTAACTGCAACTTAGAACAGATGAGAAAAGACATGAAAACTAAACCAAATGAATTTCTTGAAAACTTGAATAACCAAATTGACATAAATGAAATGTTGGCCTCTTCAAGTAATGAAATACAATTTTAAGTCATTCAAAAATAGGTACCAACAAAGCTAACATCCATAAAACACCAAAAGCCTCGGTTCACTTCAAAAACTAAAAAAAACTCACACGTTTTAATAAAAAGATGGTTCAAAAGATAAAAAGAAAACAAATCTAAAAAAAAAAGAGCCAAGAAGTTGAAAGACAAACCCAAAAAGCCGTTCGGGTGGCCCACTCAGATTTCATCAATAAAAAGGTAAATGAAGACGACAAAAATAATAAAAAAAACTCTGGTCATACATCAAAAGCAAATGACCAGAAGAAGTCAGCATACCTCATCTCATTGATGTTAAAAATAATACAATTATAGTCTGTTTATAAATAAATGGTTCACATTTTTTTCGTTTTTGTCAGCTGTTATTTGATGAAAGGTGATTAAATTTTGTGTGCGCCCCTAAATCAATTTATCATCACAGAATATGAATTTTTTGTTTTATTGATGCCAACACAAGAAAGTTTTCTTTAACTTATATAAAAAATCAATTGTACTGTCCTCATATTCAGTGAGTTGTTTTACAGTATCAAATCGTAAACATATCACGCCCTGCCAAAACATGAGGGGTGTTCACCATTTTTGTTGAATAATCTTGTCAAGTTTGGCGGTTCACAATGGCAAGGTGGTCTCCCGTTTAAGTGCAACAAAGTTTTGTTGCTTATATGGGAACACCAGTTTGCGATGCATTTGGATTTGTCATCAGTATTATACTTTCACACAGCATTTGGTATAGGGTTAAAAAAAAAGCTGTACAAAGGAAGATAAGCTGTCATATCAATTGATCTATGATAGTATTTGATAAAGTAGACCACCAAGGACTGTTACTAAAGATGAAAAGATATAGAATTTCTGAAAACATTATTAGATGGACTGATTCATTTTTGACAGGTAGGGAACAAAAAGTAATAG
>JBCIKM010129476.1:0-13915 GCA_039654465.1 Melibe viridis | reverse complement strand
GTGTGTGTGTGTGTGTGTGTGTGTGTGTGTGTGTGTGTGTGTGTGTGTGTGTGTGTGTGTGTGTGTGTTTTGTGGTTGTTGTGAGCATGTGTGGATGTGTTGTGTCAGTGAGTGTTTGAGATAATATGTTCAATCCACCAATTGACCTTGTGCAACAAAAACAGACCCAAATTTCGTCAGACAAAAAAATGCTAGACCCTAAATGAAAGTAGAATGCGAATCATATTTTTTAATCCCAAAGGTGTACCTACCTAAAACAAAAATAGCAAGCTGAAAATATTTTTATAATGTAAGCCAAGTATCTCTCAAATATTATAGATGAAGTAACTCCTGAAACAAGGTGGCAGCGTGACTTGGTAGTGAACAATGCTGCTTGAAAACCTCATTCTCTTGTTGGAGCAAGTTGTTTTTGTTTGTTTATTATGTTTATTGGTGGTTTTAGAGCCCCACGACACACAAGGGTCATAGAGGAGCCCAGAGGAAGGTAAGATGAAAGAATTAGATTCAAAGAGGGAACAGATCAAACCACAAACAGCAGAGAGATGATTTACACTAAAAAATAGATAGGTATCTCTCAAAACACATATCTACACCACCAAGAGATGATTTACAATACAATGACATAAAATATCCCTCCTTACTAAAATCACATATAACAGCATTATGGTACAGAAAGACACAAGATTTTTAAATCCCTTTGTGTACAAATTATTGAGTTCATTGAACTTGTGACCCTGCAGTCCTGTACCAAAAGGCATGAAATAAGGGATGAGCATTGTCATTGAGTTGCAAAGAAGACAACAAAAACAGGACATCACTGTAAAAAATATAGCAGTGAACAGAAACAATGAATGTCAGTCAGCAATTCAACTTTATAACTAAGGCTATTTATTCTTCAACATTAGATCCTGTTCTACTTCAAACAAAGTAATTGAACTAAACTTAGAGAACATTGAAATCACTCCAACTTTTGAAAGTAAACAATCCATGATTACACCAGTGGATTTTTTTTTACCCATCGAAGACATGCTAAGTTTGTATTGTTTATGGGTATTAAGTATTTGATCAAGTCAAAGACCAAAGCTCAGGTTAAAGAAAAGTATAAGAATTATTAAGAGAAAAAAAGAAATACCTTGAAAGAGCAAATGAAAACCAGGAAAAGGGACAGTGACAATTAATAATGGAACAATGCAGAGATGGATTGAAAGACTGACATAATAATATTAATATTATAAAGGAAAAGAACATGATGCAGAGAAAGTTGACTTATTATTACCTGGGATCTTGCACACTGCCTCCTTAACATATCAGCCCTGAATGCTGTAGTGTATACAAAAGAGTAGCGGTGGAAGCTTAACTGTATAAGGAACAATAGAGCATAAAAATAAAAAAGTACTCTCCAAGGGTCAAGAATAATGCACAAAAAAGACGACATCTCACCACTATAAATGTCTTTGTTTAAGACCATAAACAAGAGCACATTTGATCTACCAAATTTCTCCTTCTTCTCCTCCTCTGCACCTCCTGCTCCTCCTCCCATTCGTCCCCCTCATCCTCTTTTTTCTTCTCCTTCTTTACCTCCTGCACCCTCTGGTCCTCCATCTCCTTGTCCTCCTTCTTCTATTTCTAGATTGAGTGAATATCACCATCTTGCATCATGTCTATAACAGTTTTGGTATGATCTAGGGAGGCTTTGAATGATTCAAGAATATTGTTGCTGATTTCAAAATGCATGCTATCCCACAGCCTGGTTGTGAGGGGAAAGAAGGACTATTTAAAATTCCCTCACATCAGTCTGCTTAAGGAGTAATAGTAATTACTAATATGGCTTTGATGCATTTCAATCTATAATCTTTTCTATTGCATTTCATAATTCAACTTTGTAAGGTAACTTACATGTAACTTCTTTCCATCATCAAAAATTGACCCCAGGGTGTCCAAATCAATCCTTCTCTCATCCATGAATTCAGAGATCTCAAATTTTTTAAATGGGATAGGGTCACTTCTTAAGTGGTTTATCTGAATGTTAAAAAAAAATCCAACAAAATACGGCAGCATTACAAAAATTCTAGAGTGCTAATGAAAATACAAAAGGTCTATAAGTGATAAGTGGTAAAAATTAAGATATTCAAAATTCACTACAAGACTCTGCCAAACATAGGAAATAGTAAACTGACAAAAATAGGAAACAGTGGAATTTGACTTTAGAGAAAAAGGTGATGTAAAAGAAATACAGTGGATACGATGAGGTTGTCAGGACTGATTGGTTATCCTCTTTGGATCCGAGGTGTCGTTAAGTGCAAGGTGTGCCTTGTGGTAAAGGAATGCGCCTCATATTGGTAACCTTGACTCTAAATTGTTTTCTTCTCCCTATCTTCTACTTCAACCCTGTCAAATGTGCAGTAGAGGTCGCTTATGACAACAATCGATACATTTTCTATTTTTGTTGTTGTTGCAGCATGTCGATTTTGGTTAAAGTTAAAGAAGGTGAAAGATGCAACAGCTATTGGACAGACTAGAAGCAGAAATGGACGTAAGGCATTAGAACTACACAATTTAATTAGTGTGTAGTATGCATTACCTAGATAGTTCAATTGTTCCAGAGGCAGTAAGATTGTGGGATGGTCTGTTTACCTAGGAGGACCTTTCCATCATCTGCGTCAAGTTCTTGTTGATGAAAGGCACATGTGTGTTAGACATGTGTCTTTCTCTTACTCTTACTTACTTAAAATGGATGATTGGATGATTGAAAAATTATGGAATACCTGAGCAATATATAGAAACGGAGTTCAAATACGTTGTTTACTGCCATTGGCACAATGAATAAGTATCATACTTTGTTGACAGCATAATCAACATTATCTCATCTTAAGGGATTGCAGGAAAGAAATTTGAGCCCATATTAGTTTTGTTTTTTTATGTGTTTAATATAGCATATAACAATGACCACAGGCTGTAAAAGATATAGTGCACTTACCTCATCGAGCATGTATAGCAGATCAAGGCAATATTTGATGATTGCCTTTTGTTTGGAGTCCTGATTTAAAAATTGAAAAACAAGACGTAATAATACTCTCTTCTTAGATTAACAATTTGTACCGGCAATACAAAACAAAATACATATATTGTGGAGATACACAAACATTAGCATTTGAATATCCTGCCCAGAATATCCATTGTGAATTTTTTCTTTATTTTGGAGAATACAAGAAGTGCTAATTTGAATCCTATATGGTACAGATTAGTGTTTTCTCAAAAGTATTAAAAAACACCCTTAACACTGTTGTCATGGACGTTGCAATAATTTTCCATATATGCACAACTTACTCAGTGACCCTTAAATGACGTGCATATAAAAAAACACCAAGTTATGAGTGAGGGTCTTATCCTTTGCTCCTCCCGATTCTATAACCCCCCAAATCCCAATGATCGACTCGCCCATTTGACAAAAAAACACTATTGCATTGCATATTAAAATTTGAAAAGAGAGGTACAGCTTTGAAGACAACAAGCAAGGTCACAATTCTGCTGACGTCACATTCATTTGTCATAATTCTTTGTAAAAACAAGTTGCGTTCATTTGTCATAATTCTTTGTGAAAACAATTATCGACTTGCATCACCATAAATTTCTATACATAAAGTTGATTCAAATTTAAGAAGTTAATACTTACTCTAAATCATAATTTGATGTTTTAATTTTCATTCATTTATAAATGTCATCTGCGTGAAATATTTGAATAAAGGGTTGGTATGGTATTTCATAATACCATTAGTGAACTCTATGGGACTATATCCTCACTCACATTTATTACTCACAAGCTGATAAAAAACTTGTGAGGTATATAGCTCCATATCATTAAAAAATGGTATATTAATGTTTTGTCAATGCTATTGATATGACATGAATTAAGGGTTTTGTAAGCAAATTGCCTTTTTGCACCCCAAAACAAACAAGTAAAGAAACATATAATATAGTTATGTGCAATGCATTGGTAAACGTATCATAATTGTAATTGTAATGTATGAAAGGCAAAGATATTTGATAAAATCTTGAGAATGTCATTTTAAAGTTAATCTATTTAGTTTTGCTATTAGTATTAGGTACTATCAATATGAATGTCTTGAAAATCTTGAATGTGACAATTGGCATAATTAGCACTCTGGTATGTTGTAATTATCATTTAAAAATGTGAATTCAACATTTCAATGGTAAATAACTTATAAAACTTACCACAGCATCATTGTACAAATGTAAAACTTTATGGCTGGTACTCCATTGATATATTTTCAATATCTGTTTCAAGATTTAAAAAAATAAAAAATAAAAACAAATAAATAAAAAAATTAAATAAATAATAATAAAAACAATAACAAAAAAAAAAAAAACTCAGCCATTAAACAAACCTTGTCAAATAATGAACATGATATCCTTGGCTTAGAAAGAATAATATTCAAGGCCCTAAAATCTCACTACCACAATGACCTCTGGTTATCAACAGACTAGTGAATAGGATTTCTACTGTTTACTGTCATGTCTTTGGAAATGAACACCTGACAGGCAAAAAGCTCAAAAGAAGAATTTAGCCACTGCATCCATTTCAGTTGAAATTCTACTTCCTTTCCAGAGCCTCTTCAATTTTTTTTTATAATTTTAGGCAAACCACAACAATTCAGCCAAAGTATTATTTTCCTTTTCCATCTTATCCTTTGGATTCTAGCAAAATTCAGTTTTATTTTCATGAAGAGATAACAAGGTAACTTAAAATCTACCCAAGCATAGTAAGGTTAAAAGTATGGAATACTTTCTGGTTGAAAAGACAAAACAAGCTAAAATCCAACAAGACCAACCTCTAAGTACAGAGCTTGCAATCCAAGATCCCTCACATTTGGTCTTTTCTGAAATGAATTTATTTCAAAAGGCAAAATGGAAGATCTTTCTATCATTCATAGATGAGTAATTTTTTCAGTGAAGATTATTAAAGGTCGCTTGAAACCACAGACATCCCAGACACTTTCCATTTCCTCTTTATCTTTCTTATTCTGTGTTTCAACTATGCTAATCATTAGGTTGGTTTAAATTATCTTAACCAGGGAATTTTCAGCAGAAGTCATTGGCAGAAACAAAATGTAATTTCTATTACCTGAAATTCTATCCTGGCATCGTTTATTCTTTCAAGGGTTGTTGTCTTGAAATTCTGTCAATATAGGTGGAATGAAAGTTTAAATCCTGGGATATAATTCACCTTGCACTACCAGACAACAATAGACACTCAAACAATTTCACATTAATTCCTCTTCTTGGATATTTCTTTTACATCATTTGTTTTCATTTTCATACAAAATCCACCTTATATGACTCTATTGAACCTATGATTTATTTATCAAGGTAAACGTTTACAGGCTATTCAGTCAAAATTTCTTGTGACGAATGTTTGTATTAACAGAAAAAGGGTTTACCTCTGTCTCAGTCTTATTATTTGGTATTTTTTCCCACGCTTTCAAGGCACAGAGCTTGAACATCTGGAAAAAAATATTTATTATACATGTATTATCAACAATTTCATCAAAAATTAGATTACTCCTAATAAGAATAGGAATGTTTTAAAAATACAATCAACTATTTTGGTAATGAACTAGTTGGTTAAAAGAAAGACAAAAAAGAGAATAAGCAAGATATGTTTTGATATGGGGGACTCAGATCAGAAAAAAAGTTCATTTACATACATGGCATATTAGATTCCTGTTTCAACTATGCATAAGTGACAATGGTGGTGATGCTTGAGCTCAAATTACAATAAACAAATGATGTATGCTTTCAGGTAACTGTGAGCTATATGGATTGACGTTAACCAAACATTAATTGCCTAATCAAAGGACATTAAAGATTATTATTATTATTATTATTATTATTATTATTATTATTATTATTATTATTATATGAATACTTTTAAGTTTCATCTCATGTTTTGTGCAAAGCTTCATCAGACAGAGATGTTGGGTATTCTATTCCAAAATGCTTATCAGTTATTTTAGATGAAAAATGTTTAGGTTATCTTTATCATAAGCATAATCATAATTGGTTAAGGGTTACATAGGTTAATACATATACCTGTAAGTACCATATTGTACAGTTAAATCATTACTTAAAAAGGTATTATCCGACTTTACTCTCATTACAGAATGGGATGGGGTTGTTGGGGGGGGGGGGGGTGGTGTTGGGAAAATTTTTAATCTATGGATGACCTTGAGACTATTGGTAAGAATGGAGAAGTTCCCAGGCAAAAATTGTGATTGTGAGGGTTACTGAGGCTAGAAAGTTGGACAACTCTGTAAACGGACAGCCATAAATCAAATAAGTCCACTCAATTTAAGTTGGTTCATATCACCATTAATTTCATGCTCTTTATATTATTTGGAAAATCACCATACCATCATAAATAGTTTATGAATTATTTTCATAAAATAAAAGACACATGAATCAAAATAAAAATATATGACAATACACAATACACATAATAGTAATAATGATGTACAAGTACAACATTTATGTAGTGCCTACCCAAAGTCTTCACCATGTTCTAAGCACTTTACAACACCATATCCCTGGCAGACAACAAACATATAGCAAGTATATGACACAAGTGTGTTATTATTTTTTGGACAGAGAGACAACGTTGTCTATAGTCAGTGAGACATCCTAGCTTTACATCCACCTCTGATAGGTTGACGTAGGTGTGGTAAAGTGCCTTACCCAAGACTCAACACCATGGTGAGAGCAGGAATTGAACCCATGCTCTTCAGCATGGAAGTCCAATGGCTTCCGAGTTGAGCCACAATGCACATGTAGGTATTAATTCGGAATTTTGCATGGACAGCAGCCTTACTGCCTACTGCTTTTGATTTCCAATGGCTAAGGATTCTCCTAGTTTATTGTCTGTCTCAGATAGGACTAGATGCTTTATCCCACCTACTTAGGACCAGGGAGTGGCTTCTGACCAGAAAATGGCTCGTCAGCTTTTGCTTTCTGTTTGACTCAAACTAGTCTTTCAATTTGAGAGGTGTCTGTACCTCTTTGCCACCCGGGAGTGACAACCAACCAAAAGTTGACCAAAAAGTGTTCAGCGTTCATGGAACTTGAACCAGGGACCTTTCGTTTAGGAAGCAAGCACCATGCCTCTCTGCAACATTCTCCCCTAAGAGGAGGCTATAAAATTAATATCTTTCTTGAGACTATATATACAATACAATTTTCAACCAGAAGAAAATTTTAATACAAACCCAAACACATCTTTTGAAAACTCGCTTCGAGGTTTTTTTCATCCAATTTCCTAAGTGAATGACAAAAAATGAATTGTTTGATTATACCGTCAAAGTCAATCATTGTGAGTTCTTGCCTCTGTTTGAAGCTCAATTCTTATTTCCTTTTATAAGTTATGATTGATAGAGAAGAGGTAGACATAGGAATGAATTGAAAGCCCTCCCAAGTCATAATGATTATAAAAAACAGAAAATACAAGATTACTATTCTAAATCCTTAAAATGGGAGGCTTAGTGCTCATCATATCAAAGTAATAGCTTTTGAAATTGGATGATTTTCTTACCAAAAACCTGAGTAAACAGCAAACAGGTTTTCATTACGTTAATCTACAAGGAAATGGCAGCAGTGTTGGAATTTTCCTGACTTCCTTCACCAAAATTTTCAAATATCATGAACTAGTCACCCCAGTTACGCTTTGTTCTATCTCCACAAAACCTGGTTTGGAGATGTAATGTAATCCTCTTCAAGGTTCCCACCCTTCAATATTGTACAGAAAAAATTAAAAACCCAAATACCCACTCATGCTTCAAAAATCTTTATGAAAATCACATGAGACATAGAAATTTTTTGTTGGTGAGTCTGTTCACACAACTAACTAGAAAACTAAAAAAAGTGGAGATAAAACAGAATGGAATTAGGGCTTCGTAGTAATAAGAAATTTTTTATTTGTTTAATTTTCCATGTTTAATGATATTAAATTAGGTACAAAATATACCTTTCAGAATCATTGAAGAGGTACATTTACCTTAAATTTTTACATATCTATTATAGCACATGACTTTATTTGCTTACGCTTTTCTGCTACTTAGGTCCCCTCCCCATACCATGACCTTAACTCCTTACCACCTTCCTTTCTACACATTCATACATATAAATACTGTAATGATAAAATGTGTATAATAATTTGCTCAAAGCAGAAACACACACACACACATACAGACACACACACAGACTCACACACACACACACACACACACACACACACACACACACACACTCACACACTTGTATAATCATTGTAACTTTTATCAGTTAAATAACAGTTATTATATCTACCCTCTCTCCTAATTAGTAAAAATTATTTTTTGACACAAAAAAATTTCACAGGCTGTTATACATACCAAAAACATCTTTGTCTCTTTGCCTGAGATTGGCAAAACTGCTTGCCAATTTAGAGACAAATTCAAAGTCATAAACCTTTTCATCAACAAAAAGACAGCATGAAAGAATCAGGTAAAGGCGCAAGGCGTCAGTGCTGAATAGTTGTTTGTGATGTAGACTCTTTTGTAGATTCTTGAGAGCCTTTTCAGACAGAAACAAAATAATGGTGGCATTCTTTCAAAATCTGATAAATAGAAAATGAATTCAAAAGAATGTGATCACATTGGTTGAAAATTCTCAAATCATGATTGATTTCTGTTTTAGAATTTTGCCCAGAAGTTAGAATAGTTTTGGAATAATAGTAATGATGAAAATTTAAATAAGCCCCCTATCTTTGATATTTCAATCATGACAAATAATAATAATAATAATAATAATAATAATAATAATAATAACAATAATAATAATTACAACAACAATAATAATAATAATAATAATAATAATAATAATAATAATAATTACAACAATAATAATAATAATAATAATAATAATAATAATAATAATGCATAACACTTATATCGTGCATCCCCATTACTGGATAATGCTCAATGAGTGTGACAATAAGGAAGACATTGAACTATTCACATATCATTACATCATGCCATATATTGTAGAACATATTAACAGCAACAAAAAGAATGACACTGTGACAAGAACAAATGTGATGCTCTCTCTCTCTATCTACAAATCTATATATCTATTTATTGATCTATCTATTTATCGATTTATCTGTCCCTCTCTGTCTCTCTGTCTGTCTGTTTCTCTTACCATCCCTCCCTCTCTATCACACACTAATTCCAATAATTTTGGATCAATGGAGTATTATGCTTGGAACTCAGTGGTGAAATGAATTTACAAAAGACAGTCTTGGTGATGTCCATCTCCAAAATGCAGCGGCAGAAAGGGAAATACTGGTCAAAATCAGTGGAAAGACTGTACTGCACGATAAAGTTCCTAAATATCTCAGGGTTATCTTGGATCATAGCCTCACATGCAGAAACCAAACGGCGATGCTCACCCAAAATGTGACGAAAAAGGAATGTGCTCCTATGGAAAATTGGAGAGCCAGCATGACAGTCCTTAGTGCAGCTGAACACGCAAGCCCTGTCTGGGTTAGGTGTGCAACCGTCGAACAATAAACGATGTGTCTATCATCCAGAACACTATTACCAACATAATGAGTGCAATAGAGCTGCCACACATATGGAGAAAAGTGGCCACAGACAAGTGGAGAGATCTCCTAGAAGGACCTTGGGAATTAGGTCACTTTTGTGAGGCAGTTCGAATGGTGCCCACCAACACTTGTTTGAAATCATGCCGACGGTTTGCTGCTTTATTGCCAAAGACTGCATTCGATCCGATCGCCGGATGGCAGAACGAATGGCAGAGAGGGCTGGCAAGAGGAGGAGCATTTGTCCACAAAAGGGTAGGAACAAAACTCTCAGGCTTTGACGGGGGTGGAAGGAAACTTTGGGCTATGACAAATAGACTACGCAGTTGCCAAAGGAGTATGAACGACCTGTTATTCCAAATGCCAAAGACGGAGATGCCTCTCTGACCTCACTGCCATCAGGAAGTCTAGACGACCAACCATTTAGTGCTAGAATGCGAGGTGACGAAGCTTGCAGATAGTTATGAAATGATTCACAATTTCACCCAATTCTACAAGACTGGATGGACACACACAGGATTCAGGTGTGATGAAACACTGGGAATAACAGTCCCCAATCAGTCCATCGAGTCCTTCATACAAGAATTTACTCCAGTCAGAAAAAATTGAATAAATACTGACATTCTTTTTATATTAAATATAACTAAAAAGTCAATTTGAAAGAGAACAAAGTCCACAGACATAAAAAGTCAATTTGAAAGAGAACAAAGTCCACAGACATAAAAAGTCAATTTGAAAGAGAACAAAGTCTTCAGATATAAAAAGTCAATTTGAAAGAGAACAAAGTCCTCAGATATAAAATATTCAATTTTTGTATGAGAGTACTTACGATTTCACTAGAATGGATGGTTCTGATTTTGCTCTTCATTTGACGATTGCTTAAATTTTGAATATCTGAATATTGTCATACTTAACGCAGCTAAGTAAGTAATCATATACTATATACATATAGTTTTATATATTAATTATTATTATACTCTGAAATATCCTACCGAACATTGTTCAATGATTGCTCTGATAGAGATTCATCATTAAATTCTGTGTTGCATTTCTGTTCCACTGCACAATCACAAGTTTAATCTAAATGCCTGCTTAAGGGAGTAAGAAGATGCCAACCAAAGGGAGATTGACAAAGATTGATGATTCTTCCCCAGTAGTGAAGTGTAATCTGACATTTTTGGTGATAGGGATTCTTATCTCAATGACAATCAATGTACAGCCATTTTCAATCATCCTATTGAAGATATTGTTAACATTGTAAGAAGATCTTTCCAAAGTGATTTTGCTGAGCAGAAAAATGTTTTTTTTTAGGCAAAACCAATACAAAAATATGAAAGCCATGTTAAAAAGGAATCAAGGGAACATAATGAAACTTGAAGAAGTTAATAAAAATCTCAGAGAGCAAGTGAGAAAAAATGAGTATCACTGCATTTCAAATGAGTAATACACAAGGACAAACTTCCTCCTTTCTTCGGAATGCCAGAAAATTGAGATGAAAGGAACTATGATTGTGTGGAAAACATTCTTGATTTATTCAAAACTAAATTACACATAACGATTCAAGTATTCCATATTGACATCCTTCACCATACTGGAAGGCGTGCAGTGAACAAATCAAGACAAATCATAGTCAAGTTTGTTCACCATTTTGACAGAGACAATGTCTTCAAGAATAAGAGCAGGCTCAAGGGCACGGGACTGTCGACAGGTTTTAAAGGCTGGCACAAAACCATTCTTCAGTTGATGATGCCTGGATAATAAATGGAAAAGTCATGGCTGTGCTCACAAATAGAATGGAATTGCGACTGAACCCAACAAAATCAATTGACTGGCATTGATGGGCAAGAGGATGGATCCAGACAATGCTGACACCAAGGCACTGAGAAGAAAACTTCTGCTGCCATGTCCAGTCAGCGCTTATACTGGGCTATAGCCAAAGAAAGAGGTTGTCAAGGAAGAGGAAAAAAAGAGGACCATTTCTACCCCAATTACCAAACAGAGCAAGTGTGATAAAACAAGCAAGATCTTGTGCTGGAGGGCAACAGTACTGCATGGATGTAACATGGACTCCTCTGATGAGGACATTTGACTGTGTGGGTGGGGCACCCCAGGCAGGAATCTATCCCAGTGATGCTCCTACACGACCTTCAGAGAGGTATATAAAAAGCCTGGGCAAGATTGACTTGCTTCAGACGATGATCTCCATGTTGGCAACTCATCTCCAAATAATGACACATTTTCAATTTCATATCCAAATATTAACTTTTTTAAAAACAAATGCAATGAAATTGAATGTCAAGTTTATTTAAATAGACCTAAAGTAATTTGTGTTACTGAAACAATGCCTAAAAACTGTTGTGACATTGATATTTCGACTGAACTAGTATTGCCTGGTGATACATTATTTACTAACTATCATCCAGAGAGGGATGCGGTGATCCATGTTGCTGAATATATGAATGCTCAACAATTTCATTTCAATGACATGGTTAGGGAAAGTGTATGGTGTCAATTTAGATAAAATGGACTATTGTTTTTTATTGGTAATGTCTATAGGCAACATTCTACTGATAGAATAGGTTTTATTGGCAGTTTATGGCAAATGTTATAAATTCCAAACAGTTTTTTTATGACTGAGAGTTAAAATCTATAAATTGTGATTGACAAATGTTGAATGGAATGAATAAACAATATGTATTAAAATTATAAGGTATTCAAAGGATATAGATCCTACATTGGCCTTTAAATAGTAAAGTTAAGTCAATGGGTGACCGTTATGTTTTTCCCATTTTAATATTCTCTTTTACCATTTGTTTCTTAGTAGTAGTATTGTAGTTTTTCGGTCTGGTATTACCTATGCGCATCCTCTGCTTGGTGGTGCATTCAACTGTGTACCATACATCCGTCTCAATTTTCTACAAAGATCTATACCACGTACTGTATTTCGATTGGTCAGTTAGTGCAGGCGCGTGAATAAATACCCTGCACTGGCTAGCTCAGGCCTTTTTCATCATTGGCTTCACGATGGAGAGCCGCCATTTGTGAATTCTTCTTGTGATTTCTAAGGATAGGGGCGGGGCCCTTCCCCCCTTCTATCAACCATTCCCCCTCCCCCCATATTAATTTGCTATCAATCTTCTAGGGGAAATAATTATGTAAATTCAAATGGGGTTTTGAGTGAAAGTATGCCAGGAAATTATAAATTAACTATTTATGAACATTTCTTCTTTCCAATTGTTTGAATCTAATATGGATTGAGCCATAATCTTAAGGAGGAATTTCTACTCATGATTTATTTATTTATCTTGAGGTTATCAGAGTTTAAAAATACTCTGAGATGCAGTGTTTATCTCCTATGATTAATTGGGACTATGGAAAGCAAAAAAAAAGAGCTGAGAATTTAATGAGAATAGATTTATTCTTCCTCATTCATTACTTTATAATTCATCTTAATATGCTCAATACCCTAATCTTCAGTAGAAACTTTTACTCATGATTTACTTATTTATCTTGAGGTTATCAGAGTAAAAAAAAAAGACTCTGAGATGCAGTGTTTATCTCCTATGATTAACTGGGACTATGGAGAGTAATGTTTTATCGTTGAGAATACTGAAGAAAACCATTATACTACTAGAAGAATTATAATCCTGTGCTATCAGTTTGAGACTTTTAATGGGGAATTTAATATATAATTCATGGGAAGAATTTTACTACCCTGTTAAAGATGGTTATTCCCCCATCCCATTAGTCAGAATATTTTTCCCCATCTTTGCTTTTCCCCCTCCATTTCCCCTGCCATAGGAAACTAATTGGTGACACATTTTACTTTATACTGTTGGTTATTGCTATTGGCATGATTTTAGTTTAATAAATTTTTGATTTTGTTAATTCTATCCTTTTGTATAATTTATGTAGTTCATAGAAGCATTCCACGTCTATTTTTGAAGTCCTCGGACCCTGTGACTCTGACCCCATTGTGTTTGTTTACATTTGAGAAAAGCATTTGGGAAGACTCACGCCTAAATTTGAAATATATCAATGTATTTATGCAATGAACTAATCTGGGTTTATTGGTGAGACTTCCCAAATGATCTTAACTACTTATCATTTTTTTTTTCTTGTTCACCTAGTCTTTTCTTCGGTGGTTCACTTAGAAGAATATTTGAAGTGAGTCACCGAGATCCTATATTGGGGTAGAGTTTGTTTTCTATGTTTTATGTTTGTCGAGTCTACAACAGACTCGACTTTGTATAGCGTTTCTTT
>JBCIKM010129366.1:2327-13916 GCA_039654465.1 Melibe viridis | reverse complement strand
ATTATTATTATTATTATTATTATTATTATTATTATTATTATTATCATTATTATTATTATTATTATCATCATCATTATTATTATTATTATTATTATTATTATTATTATTATTTCCTTTAAGTCCTAATTCGCATGATAATTTTGTTGCAGAAGGCTACATAGTGTATGTTATATGTGTCCTACAAGTAAGAACGCAGTGACCAGGTTCCTCGGTGCGTGAATGCTCAGCTGATGGAAAAATATGGTGTGAGGGGCATAATCCAATTAAATAATGGGCCAGTAGTAGTCGTACCATTTGCTCATGGCTTATTTCCCTTTCCAGTATTTATTCGCTTGATATGTCAAGTTTAGTCATGTATTAGCTTATTGATTTTTAGAACTGCAGTGACCACAATTTTGTAACAATGTTATTTGTCATTTTTTTTTTTTTTTTTTTTTTGGTTTTCACAGTCTCTTGATTGATGGAGTTTTATGTTTGGGGTTTTAAGGTGTGTAAGAATTTTTCAAAATATGTTTTGCAGTTGTTGGTTTAATCACATCTTCCGTGGTGCATTCCTTCACAATTTATTTCGACTGCTGTAAGCAATTCATAGTTTTATTTTGTATACCGATAGGCATGTCAAGCTACTCCACTGACACTTTCTCCATATAAAAACTACAGGATTAATTTTAGTCCCCACGACACAAAACACAAGTGGTTCCCTTCGTGTGCTAGTTTGACCCGGAAGTTGAACGAGGTCATTGGCTAAAGTTTACAAACAACGAGTCGACAACAATGGAAACTGGTTTTATCAACCCATTCTTTTCATAGAAATATCAAATCATAAGCCATATTATTCAGACAAAAAATGATGATGTGCATTTATTTTTAATTTCAGTTTGTAGACAAGTTGTTTCAACTATCCATATATCAGGTCTCTGAGATGGCCAGACTTGGTGTGCTGAGCGTGAAGCTCAACCAAGACCATGGTAAGACATCTTGGCCATAATTTTCTTGAAAAGCTTCACTCATTCCTTTTTGGGGTGTAAATCGTCTGATTGACTGACTTGTAGATGTGCTGTGAGGTTTTTTAAAAATGCTTTTATCTTAAAACCTTCAGCCTCAGTGACAAAACAACTCAATGAAGACCCCCTTGTTTTTATGTGCTTTTAACACCTTTAGATTAAAAAACAAAACAAAAACTACCTGCACACCATATACTCTTGGAAAATGATCAACTTGTTGATGGTGGCCATTTATAGGCCGAAGCAGAAGATCTGTTGTTTTCATAGTGATATTGAAAAAAGTTGTGTTCGTAAAAGGTAAATGATTTCATGTTGTAGACCCGTTGCGGAGTTAAAAAATTTGATTTCCAAGGAAGTAGTGACTCTCTTTTTGTGTGTGTGTTTTTTGGGGGTTTTTTTCTTGTTCATCACCAATTTTC
Source organism: Melibe viridis (assembly GCA_039654465.1). Classification (NCBI taxonomy): domain Eukaryota; kingdom Metazoa; phylum Mollusca; class Gastropoda; order Nudibranchia; family Dendronotidae; genus Melibe; species Melibe viridis. Next base: position 12,493 of record JBCIKM010129366.1, on the reverse strand, counting down.
TAGATCGAAAGGAAAAGTTGAAATGATTAAAATGGAGAGTAAAAAAGGCCATTTGTTTGAGCTCTAACTTCACTGAGTCAGTTTAGTTGTTTTTAAGGCCGTGCTTTTTTAGATTATTTCATACTCAAGTCTGAATTAAATTTTTTATTCAGACCCAGTTCACCCCAGCCACTCAAGCAAAAAAGCTGAAATCATGCAACTTCAGTGGTCACTGTCTAAGAACATGGGGCCCAGGCACACGATCTGCGCACAGGTTTCCCTGCAAATAGTTCTGTTTCTAATTATTTCTTATATTCACCCTCTAATAGCAAGATCCAAGACACTCAAAACCATCAAGAGCAAAAATTTTTATAGACATGTGGCTGCTCAAAGCTTTATCACCAATCTTTTCCTTCTCACAAAATGTTTTGATTTTGGAAATTCAACTCAAGCGGGTGTCTCCCACTCAGCCTATTGACTACCCTGATCTATTACATACATCTGGGGAGAGGGAGGGGGCTGTCAAAGCTGGTGCCTGCTACAGTACTCTCGCGTTCGGAAACAAAATCAATGGGAGATACTTGGCTCTGAAACAAAATCTTTATTTTGACTAATCATGATGACTACCTCCCACTTATACCCTTCACTCTTCCACTCAAAATTTTTCTTTTCCTACTCACTCGCTTTGTCCCTCATTGAGAAAGAATCTTTTTTTTTCCTAGAATATTTCACTGTTGCCACAGAAGACGGCATCCAAATCTATCACATTGATCCCCTGGTGAAAACTAACAGCGTTGGTGAGTAGCAGGAGACTGCACTTTATCTTTGCCTTCCAGAAAAACTGCAGTATATAAAAAGCACTACTTTTCATTATGAGCAAAGAGCATGATTCTTTTAACTGATGCAATAACATACTACATATTTTAAATGTTAAGTCAAGGGAAAACAAAAGCAGATACTCCAACAGCACCAAGCTTGTTAGATCTGCAAAGGGAATTGTGGTATGCATGAAAACAAATTTTAGAAAAAAATTGACATACTACTACAGTTTTCCTGGACACTGTGAGTCTTGCTGTCGCATTCCATTTGAATTAAAATAGACACGCAGATGGGACAGTCGTATCAAATGTTACCAATTTTAAGATGATTTATTCTTTCAATCTAAGTTAATCCTCATGTGGGAAGAAGGGGGGGGGGGGGGGGTGTGGTTTGTTCCCCCCTATGACAAATCTAAACCAAGTCTTTCGGAGAAAAAAGTATTTTTATGAAAAAATTCCATTCAAACCAACTCGGATTGTTTCGTATGCTTTCCTATTGGAGAATGATGTAAAGCTAGGAGGTTCCCCTGGTTGTAGACAACGCTGTCTCTCTGTCCCAAAGATTGTAACACGCCTAACAGTTGACTTGTATCGTCACATGTTAATATGGGTTGTCTGCCAGGGATTTGGTTTTGTGAAGCGCCTTGAGGCTTTGGCAAAAGGTGCTATACAAATATTCCCTTTATTTTGTTTTACTTTACTCTTTTTTTTTCTATTTCAGGAAAACGGGTGGTGTAATTTTGGCTCCATTATGATAGATTATTATTGATATCATCATTGTTATTGTAATTAATCGTTATGACCATTGATCAGTCTGATTCTCATCCTTGATCTGTCTGTGGACCAGATGCATCCAAGGTTGGCAGTGTCCGGTGTTCCACCATGCTTTTCCGCACAAACATTGTGGGCTTGGTCAGCGGTGGAAGACGACCCATGTACGACGAACGAACCGGTGAGACTCTTTGTTTGAAGCTTCTTTCTTTTGGCATAGACCGATTACTGAAACGTGTAGCATTTATAATAGCAGGGCTGAAGAATCCTGACTGCATGGCACTTATATCCACCACAGTTGTCAAGCATTCTCCATTCCATATCTCTTTTTGTGCAAAATAAAAACGTATAGACTGTGGGAGGTGTTATAATGAAATTATTACTGATAATAACGGGTGGCTTCAAATCTTAAATATTATCATTTTAATCTTGACATATTATTGTCTTCTTTTTCTTTGTTTTAATTTATTTTGTGGGGGGGGGGGTGTTCTTCTTTTACCAGTCATCTTGTGGGATTTGAACAAAGAGAGCCCCGTCATGAAGGTGATTCTGAAGGAACCCGTCCTGGATGTTCAGATGGCAAAGGAACGGTAATTTCAACCTTGTCTTTCACCTTAACTTTTTTTCAGACGTGTTTCGCTGCATTTCTACTGGAAAATAACTTTGTTTCTTTTTTTTTTTTTTTCTGAATCATTAGGTGAATCCATGTTAGTTTGGGTCGTAAAACTTGATGTCCAAATATGGTTAATAATTACATCCTGAAAGAATTAAAGGCATTTTTGTTTTCATATTGTGAAGTTATTCAGTGATACGTAATTTGAGTGCAATGAATCTGAAAATCGAATGGTGTGGATATTTGATTTTTTTTATGTCAGATGATATTGAGAGGATTGATAAATTCTTAATTACCATTCACAATCCTTTACTTTTCAGTTGGACATAAATATATTTGTGAAATTCTTGTCCATTTAACTCCCCTCTCCAGGATGATTTTGGTGCTGAGGAGCAGAATTATCCTTCTGTCTTTCCCTCAAGGGCACACCCTGGCAGAGATTGAAACTTGGGACAATCCTAATGGTAACACACTCTGGTTTTGTTTTTTATTTTAGTTAAATGATAGGGATAATAATTATGTATGGCATTCATATAATGTTTGCCATACAAAAATGGAAGTGTCGTAGTACTTTGAAATGTAATTAATGTTGTATTAAATAAACTTTTGATGTTGTTTTTAATAAATAAGCAATCAACACAAAGACTTCAAAAAAATGTAGATTAATTAGTTTTCAACTAAGGAAAAGTAAAAGGTCAAATAAAATAAAAGCAGCATTCATTGCATACTTTGACCAGATAGAAAACAATTGAATTGTGGAATATCCTTATTTGGATGAGAGATTAGAAAAAAAATTAGTCAGGCTTATAATTAGATTTCTTTTAATATTTGAAAAAACAAAACAAAAAAATCTTATCTTATATTTCACGAGTTGAGAGGCAAATTATTGTAGCTGAAAAACCCTAAAAAAATGAGTTAATCACCAATCTTGAACAGTCATTGAACAATCAATGAAATAAAATCACTGTAACTGTCAAATGACTGAGATATCATTTCTCTGATTTGCATGCAGGAAAAATTATTGTAAAATACCAAGTTCCCTTTAGAGCTGAACATTTGAACATGATTTTTTCAAAATATATAGTTTGCATTTACAATAAGTGCTGAGTGACTGAGCTCAAGACACAGACAGAAATTTTGCTTTTGAGCAGATATTTAACCCTTCACTCTTTACTCATGATCATTATGAACAGAGTGCCCCAGTGAGAATTTGAATACGTTTTGGTTTTTTTTCCCATTTGTTTGTTGTGTGGTTTTTGTGGTCCCTGTGCAGGTGTGTGCGCCTTGTCGCAGTTTGGCAGGAAGATGGCCTTCCCTGCCAAGAAAAGCAGAGGCTGCATTCAGATTGAGGTTAGCATGTGTATTTGTGTGTGTTTTTGTGAGTGTCATGTATAGGTATGTCGTTGGCAGATGTGCGTGCGTAGGTGTGTGTTTGAGGACTGTGTCTTTTTATGTAATGGGTTAGCATATGTGGGTTGGAGAGTGTGTATATATGTGTGTGTGTGGGGGTGTCTGTTGGTAAAAAAGGGGGTGGGGGCGGGAGGAGGGATGACGAAAATTCAGTAGCCAGTGGGTAGGAGGTAGAGAAGTAGTTTGCAGCAAAGTTCACTTTTGGAAACCCAAATATGGAAAGAGAGCATGAGGGAGACCTTCGCTTTCTTACCCTTGATCAGATCAGCTCGAGAGAGATAGTGGAATTCCCAGAGACGAGAGTTGCCAATGCTGATGGATGACAGAGAGTTCCATTGCTTTCAACTTTTCTGAGGTCGGCAGAGAGATTGGGGGGAGGTGTTATTGCTCTGTATTTGGACCAACAATCACATTATAGTATAGGGCAACTAACCACTCATTGTCATCGATGTTCGGTCCTCCATTGATTAAACCTTTTCTCAAACTATGTATATGAATATGCATTGTCATTGTATATATTTTTTTCATTGCTGGAATGTGCGTATATTGTGAAAACTGTGTAGCACCTTTGAGACCTTTTTTTTTTCTAATACAAAGACAGATACTGTGCGCTCCTGACATGAATTAATATCATTATCATTAATACATCATTAATCCATTGCATGCTGGGACTGTTTGCTGTGCCCACGCAGGACCTGGGCCGGGACGACCACGCCACTCAGAGCAAACCGCCCGTCATCATCCAGGCCCACGGTAACGACATCGTCTGCGCCGCCATCAACCACACAGGAAACCTCCTGGCCACTGCCTCCTCCCAGGTACATCCCTCATCGTAGCCTCCACACAGCCCCACAAACTTTTTCCACATTTATCAAATTTCCGCATCCCTCCTAATATCTCCTAAAATATCTTTTTATATCTTCATATCAGCGCCCTGTTGTTAATCAGGCTCAATGGTTTTTCTTAATGAGCAGATACCACCAAAGGCAACAGCAACTATTGTTTGGCTTAAGATTGAGTAATACCCCTTATGCATTGCTCATTACGCCACGCAAGATTAGGCACATTGGACTGATCATCTGCCTGTCTTCATTTCTTGTGATCCAGACTTAAGGTGGTATGAAGGGATAAGGATATAACAAAATAAAATAATATCCTCAAATTTGTTATAAGGAATCTTTCCTTCAATTTCCTTAAAATTTGAATGATCTGCTCAAATCTCCTTTTAGTTCATCAGATCTCCTCAAATTTTCTTTCTTTCTTTCGCTTTAGTACTTTTCAGTGTAAGGTTTAATTCACAAACTTTTGCCAATGGTCTCTGTCTTAGCTTCAATACATCACAACAATGTCTTGCTCAAAGCACTTAAAACTCAACTCTCCAGCTGAATCTCCTCTGATATCCTTAAATTTGCTCAAACTTCTCAGATAATCTCAGATTTCCTCTGATATCCTTGAATCCCCAGATAATCTCCTCAGATTTCCTCTGATAACCTTGAATATCCTCAAATATCTCCAGATATCCTCAAACTCTTCAAGCTCAAACATCCTCACATTTTCTCTTCTCTGGTATTAGAACAACTCTCATACAATTATTTCCGTATAATTTGAATGATCGACTCAAATTGCCTCAGATATCCTTTCTCATATTTTCTTCTTCTTTTTTCGTTTTTTTGTTCCAAATCTTGTCCACAGGGCACCAACATTCATCTGTACCACTGTGAGGCTGGTGATTTGAGTCTGAGAACCCGTCTTCGTCGAGGTCTAGACAAGGCTAACATATACTGGTGAGTGTGATACACTCCCTTACTCTCTCACACACTGACTCAGTGACTCAGTAACTCACTCACTCACTCACTCACTTACTCACTCACTTACTTTATCATTCACTTGCTCACTCACAAAGTCACTCACTCACTTATTCACCCATCCATTAACTCACTCACTCATTCACTCATTCACTTACTTACTCACTCACTCACTCACTCACTCACTCTTTCACTCACTCACTCATTCGCTCATCCACTCACTCACTCACTCACTCACACACTCACTCACTCACTAACTCTCTTACTCACTTACATACTTACTAGCCAGTCCAAGTTAAGTGCTATCTTTGTAAGGATTTTCGCAAGTTGATACATCACCCAGAGAAGGTTAAATTACAATTTATTGCTGATTTTGCTGGTCCCCCCACCCCCATCATTTTATAAATGATAATAATAGTAGCAAACTTCATTGTTAGAATGATAGGTAACTATTTTATTCATCTTTTCATGGAATTACATTTACAGAAGTTGAATGAATCTATGCAAAAAATTCTTTTAAGATAAAAACAAGCAAACCATCAAAACCAAAAACAACCTATTGTTTTCCTTTCCTGTCTTCCAGTTTGAATTTCAGCAAGGATGGGACCTCCTTGTGTTGTTCCAGTGACAAAGGCACCGTCCATATCTGGTCCGTCCGAGATGAGGACATCATACCTGTCTCCAAGTATGCAACAATTGCTGTGTCATACATAATGTCACTCACAGTCAAATTGGAAGGCTTAATGTTATACATATTATTATAAGCATAGCTGCCAGATGCTATTTTGATTTTCTGTGTAATTTACCCTTATTAACTCATTGGCTGCTCGGTTGCCGTTTTGTGAACTTACCGACTGCTCTTGGCGGCGCTGCCTACGAGGATCATTTTTTTTATGTTAAGATCACTTGTGGTTCATGTCAAGAACTAAATACTCTCTTTAAATCCCATTTCTTATAAGCAAACCTTGTATCCTTTGAAAAGTTGAAGAATGGATCTCTTAATGATTCTATTTTTTACAGCTCAAAATTAAATTTTATGGGTTTTATTTATGCACTAAACGCTTGAATATTCATATATTTATTACCTTCCATGTCCAAAAATTATAAATTATTGTTTAGAACAGAAATATTAGATAAAAATTGGCAGTTGCAAAGATCGATCTTGAATTGACGATTTCTTTCATGTTATACTTGAATCCCTGATCAAAACCATTCAGTGGCATTGATACTTCTGCTCGTTCCTTGGCCTCAGTGACTCTTGATCACAACTTCATTTCGAAATCTTGTAATTCTAAATACTGACTATTATGCTGTGATCAGGCAGCAATTAAAAATTAATTAATTACTTTGCCAAATCAAAAGAAGATATTTATTATTTTTCTTCTCAAAACACTGGTCTTGGAAAAAATTCGGAGGTCTTGAATTTTGAGATGGCTTTTGAGTGAGAACCCTGTGTCTTCTGTATTGAATGTTAGTTTAAATTCTGTTTTTTGTTTTGTGTGTTATCAGATTGAAGCCTTTAGTGGGTCTGCCTGTGGAGGCCAAGTCTTATGCGTCTTTCATCGTGACGGCCGAGTGTGCCTGCGTCTGCTGCTTTGGGCCCGGGGACACCATCTATGGTGGGTTCTTATATCTGTGTTTTCTGCTTGATTGGAATCCTTATGTCAGATAATAGCTTTTTTGTCAATTTTCACTTGATATGATGTTTTTCTTGTTTGAAAATTAGTTTGTTTCCCGCATTACTGCTTGAAATATATGGTGCTTACAAAAGAAAATCCTTCTTTTCATAGGAAAAGAGTTGAAAGTGTGGTCAAATACAGGCTGTTATATTTTAAGCAAAGGTTTATTCCCAGCACTGAGGTTAAAATCATCGCCGTCCAGGAAAACTTTATAGTATGTTAAAGTGACTACTTTTCAGGAGGAGCAAAAACAAAACATTTTTATTTAGACGGATACAATAACAAACAATATATTTTAAATGTCAAATAGAGGAAAACGAAAACAGGGCCACCAACAGCACAAAGCAAATTAGATCCGCAAAGGGAAATAACTGCAAAATAGCAAATCCAGGTTGAATTTCAGCAAGGACGGGACCTCCCTGTGTTGTTCCAGTGACAAAGGTACCATCCTTATCTGGTCCGTCTGAGATGAGGACATCATAGATTTTCGAAAAAAAACTAATGTAGTACATTTTTCCTGGACAGCGAAGAAATGCTTACCTATGATTAGTTTTATGTACAATATGGCCTGCTACAGGGTTGCAATTTGCCAGCCTTCACTTGGCCGGAAAGTGTAGGCTTTAAGCAGACGCCAAGTAAAACTTTTGTGAGGCGCATGGCCCACACTGTAGCCAGTTAACTTTCACCCCTGACCTGTTTTTGTCTTAGATCACTTTGTTTTTATCTCCGCTTCTTGCTTTGTGACAAAAACAATTTGTGGCTTTAGATTGGTTTCAAGAAAAGATAATCTGTTGTCTGATTTGTTGAAAGACATTAAATTACCTATTTTGCAAGGAAGAAGAATCTTCCTTTGTCTAAATTTATTGTAAGTTGTATCTATTATAAGTATGAAATTCCATGAACCAATGAAATGTCTGGGTTTTTGGAAGGTTTTGTTGAGCACCAATTCCGGAAATTTTACAAGGTTGCTTTTGTGAAAGGTTTGAAAATAGAATTGAAACTGCAAACTATTTTTTGTGAAAATGATTTTTTATGACATCGTAAAACAAATTTTGAAGTTTTTCTTTAGCAGCACACTCATCCACGTGCTATCACACACTCACACAGACACACAAACACACATGCCTCCTTGTGTTATCTCAAACTAACACAAACTCATAAACGCACACACTTCCACATGCTATCACACACTCACACAAACGCACATGCCTTCATATGCTATCACACACTCACACAGACAAACGCATACACCCTCATTTGCACCACACATAACTGCCACAGCTGATATCACTGATATTACAACCCACATTAAATTTGATAATCTAACATGAAAAATGCATTACAAACATACCAAATGAAACAAACAAAATAAGTAAGAATTTTTTTTTTTTTTTTTTTTTGGTTATAAAATTACATGAAGTTCAAAAAAGAATCTAGTTATTATATGGTTTTATTTTTTTTTTCAGCCATCTGCCTGGATGGGAGTTTCCACAAGTACAAAATTGGTCGAGACGGCTCACAAACTGACACAGGAAAAAACTGCTTTCGAGTAGCTTATGATATCTACCCAAACCTGGGAGAGCTGTATGAGTGACTGTGTTGTCAGTCAGAGACTTTTATTGCTATGCATTGGACAGAATGGGAGGAGTTGTAAGGTTGTGCTTGACATGAGCTGCAGTGTGAAAGATTTTTTTGTTTTGTTATCCTTATCCCTTCATACTGCCTAAGCAGTGTCGGGACCCGGCTCCACGGAGGTGGGAAAACCTCTGGATCATAGAAATGAAGACAGGCAAATGATCAGAGCACAATGCCTAATTTTGCGTGGCGTAATGAGCAATGCATATGGGGTATCACTCGATCTTAAGCCAATCAATACTTGCTGTTGCCTTGCTGGTATGTGCTCATTGAGAAAGACCAATGAGCCAATTTACCTCAAAGCGTAGTGTGAAAGATGTATGGAAGGAAAGTTAGACAGCTCTGGAAAACAATGAGAGAAATGTATAAATTAAGTTGTCAATGATGAATCTTTATTTTTTAAACAGCATTGTATGTTTGTTCAACAGTGGACATTCTATAGTTCTCATTGGATGTGACCAATTTATATCGTCTTGTGTTGTATTTTGTTCTTTGCCTGCAAAAGGTTTGGTATTTTAAAGCGCTTAGAGTGTTGAAGATGGATGTAAATTTTGGAGGTCCCCCTGGATTGTCTCTCTCTATCCGAAAAATTGTAACACGCCTAAAGGCGACTTGTATTGTCATGTGTTTTACCTTCATTTTTTGCCAGGGAGGGGTCTGATGTTATTAAGTGCTTGGTGAATAAGCGCTGTATAAATGTATGAATATACATGTATAATATGTAGACATTACCTACTGTGAAGGATTTATTCCTCTGTGAATACTAATGTTGTAGGGAGTTTTACTCTTTAACACAATATGATGTACTGTTTCATAAGAAGTTTTGTCTGTAGTGTTAGTGTTGGCCTCTGTAAAGGCGTCCCGGGCAACAGAGACAAGCTCAATGTGAACCAATCTAGCACCTGTATAGTTTGTTTCGTTTCATTTTTAAAGGGATCAAACGATCGCTTTGATGTTCTGATCCATGTTGCAGTTGAAAGTGATTGCTGATTTTGCTGACTCTGTGGAGTCCAAAACGGGATGTGCTGTCATTGTAAAAAGAAAGAATGACCGCTTGTCTTTGTTTTATGCCAAATTATTATTCAGTCTTTCATTTGTTCATCTTGATACTTTGCAGCGTACATTTTTTTATGTATTGTCTTCTTTTATCATTAAACTTCATTGTACATTTTTGCTTTCATTCAAGATGAAAATGTGTGAAAAGATTTCGCTGTTCATTAAATATGCATTTGGCATCATGGAAATAAATTTTTACTTATGCGCATTGTTTTTAAACGAATCACGTATGTAACAAATGAAGTTTTAATCAGTAACATTGCATGCTTCCTTTGAGTATTTCACACTAAAGTTTTAGTACCATTTTTTGTTGTTTTTTTTTTGGAGGGGGGGGGGGGGGGTTTTTTTTTTTTTTTTTTTTTTTCCTTTCACCCCCCCCCCCCAAGTTTTTAACCTCTCA